>PVHX01013475.1:0-46000 GCA_004024805.1 Geosciurus inauris | reverse complement strand
AAATTGCATACAAAAACATATCAAAAAAATAGTGTACCATGATCAAGTGGGGTTCCTTGCATCCCAGGGATGCAAGGTTGGTTCAACATATGGAAATTAACGTAATACATCACATCAATAGACTTAAAGATAAGAATCATATGATTTTATCAATTGATGCAGAGAAGGCATTTGACAAAATACAACACCCTTTTATGCTCAAAACACTAGAAAAACTTGGGATAGTAGGAACATACCTCAACTTTTTAAAAGCTATCTATGCTAAACCCAAGGCCAACATCATCCTAAATGGAGAAAAATTGGAACCATTCCCTCTGAAAACGGGAACTAGACAGGGATGCCCTCTCTCATCACTGCTATTCAACATAGTCCTTGAAACACTAGCCAGAGCAATTAGACAGATGAAAGAAATTAAAGGGATATGAATCAGAAAAGAAGAACTCAAACTATCATTATTTGCAGACGACATGATTCTATACTTAGAGGATCCAAAAGTTCCACCAGAAAACTTCTAGAATTAATAAATGATTTCAGCAAACTAGCAGGATATAAAATCAACACCTATAAATCAATTGCATTTCCATACATCAGTGATAAACCCTCTGAAAGAGAAACTAGGAAAACTATCCCATTCACAATAGCCTCAAAAAAAATAAAATACTTGGGAATCAATTTAACAAAAGAGGTGAAAGACCTCTACAATGCAAACTACAAGACACTGAAGGAAGAAATTGAAGAAGACCTTAGAAGATGGAAAAATGTTCCATGCTCCTAAATAGACAGAATCAATATTGTCAAATTGGCCATACTACCCAAAGCACTATATAGATTCAATGCAATTCCAATTAAAATCCCAATGTTGTTCCTTATAGAAATAGAAAAGGCAATCATGAAATTCATTTGGAAGAATAAGAGACCCAGAATAGCCAAAGCAATCCTTAGCAAGAAGAGTGAAGCAGGAGGCATCACAATACCAGACCTTAAATTATACTACAAAGCTATAGTAACAAAATTGGCATGGTACTGGCACCAAAATAGACATGTAGACCAATGGTATAGAATAGAAGACACAGAGATGAACCCACTTACATAGTTACCTTATACTAGGTAAAGGAGCCAAACATGTACACTGGAGAAAAGATAGCCTGTTCCACAAATGGTGCTGGGAAAACTGGAAATCCATATGCAGCAAAATGAAACTAAACCCCTATCTCTCACCATGCACAAAATTCAACTCAAAGTGGATCAAGGGCCTGGGAATCAGACCAGAGACCCAATGCCTAATAGAAGAAAAAATAGTCCCAAAAGTCCCTAAAAAGCTTCTCAGCAAAAGAAATAACCATTGAAGTGAACAGAGAGCCAACATACTGGGAACAAATCTTTGCCACACACACATCTGATAGAGCACTAATCTCTAGGATATATAAAGAACTCAAAAAACTTAACACCAAAAAAACAAACAACCCAATCAATAAATGGGCCAAAGAGCTGAACACAAACTTCACAGAAGAAGGTATACAATCGATCAACAGACATATGAAAAAATGTTCAACATCTCCAGCAATCAGAGAAATGCAAATCAAAACTACCCTAAGATTTCATCTCATGCCAGTCAGAATGGCAATTATCAAGAATACAAATAGCAGTAAGTGCTGGCGAGGTTGTGGGGAAAAAGGCACGCTCATACATTGTTGGTGGAACTGCAAATTGGTGCAACCAATCTGGAAAGCAGTATGGAGATTCCTTAGAAAATTTGGAATGGAACCACCACTTGACCCAGCTATCCCACTCCTGGGTCTATACCCAGAAGACTTAAAAACAGCACACTACAGTGCTACAGCCACTTCAATGTTTATAGCAGCTCAATTCACAATAGCTACACTATGGAACCAACCTAGATGCCCTTCGATAGATGAATGGATAAAGAAACTGTGGTATACATACACAATGGAATATTACTCAGCAATGAAAGAGAATAAAATTATGGCATTTGCAGGTAAATGGATGGAGTTGGAGAATATCATGCTAAATGAAGTAAGCCAATTTCAGAAAACCAAATGTCGAGTGTACTCCTTGATAAGTGGATGGTGATCCATTATGTGGGGAAGGACATGGGAACAATGGGGGAACTCTATTCACAGGGATATAAGGGGGGAGGAGGCATGAGGACAGTAAAAGTGGTGGAGTATGATGGCCATCATAGCCCTAGCTTTATGTATGACTGCATGTATGTCGTAATTCTATATCACTTACAACCAGAGAAATGAAATGTTATCCTCCATCTGTGTACAATGAATCAAAGTGCTCTCTGATATCATGTAAACCTAAATAGAACAAATAAATAAATTAAATATGGGAAAAAAAAGAAAGGAAAAGAAAATGCAAAACAACAACAACAACAACAAAAAAACAACCTACACGACCATTGTAAGAATGGGGAAAGATTGAAAACATATCCTGGAGATCAAGAACAAGATAAGGATGCCAATATCATCATCTCCAATCAGCTTTTTACAAGCTAAAGTTATGAATCAATGCAGTAATGAGGAAAAAAAAGAAACATTGTAAAAATTAGAAACAAAAGTTACAAAACTTATCCACAGGGGTTGCGAGTGTAGCTCAGTGGTAGAGCATTTGCCCAGCATGTGTGAAGCACTGGGTTCGATTCTCAGGACCATATATACATAAATGAATCAAAATAAAGGTCCGGGCTGTGGCTGTGGCTCAGTGGTAACTCGCTTGCCTTGCATGCGTGAGTCACTGGGTTTGATCCTCAGCACCACATAAAAATAAATAAAATAAAGATATTGTGTTCATCTACAACTAAAAAAAAATTTTTAATAAATAAATAAAGGTCCACTCACAACTAAAAAATATATATAAAAAAACTTATCCACAAGATAATAATGTATATACATAAAATCCAAAATTATGGGCAAATTATTAGAATTAAGCACATAAAAGAGATCTTCAGTATAATGCAAGGTAAAGATATATGTTTCAACAACCAACAAACATTTGTAAATGCCTTTAGAATGGCTTAACAAAGTAACAAATAACAAATCTAATAAAATATGTGTGTAATTCTCTACTAAAAGTTATAAATTACTTATAACTATAATCCACCAATAAAAATGTGGAATAAAAAATTATAAATTATTATTGTGAGTAAAGATGTAAACAAATAGATGGATGTAGTATATTTATGTTTTGAGTATTCAAGGGGGTTCTTAGTTCAGGCTGCTATAACAAATTATCATACATGGGTGGCTAAAATAACCAGCGTTTATTTCTCATCATTCTGGAGGCTGGAAGTCCAAGATCAGGGTGCCAGCATGGTCAGGTTGTGAGGAGGACCTCTTCCAGGTTGCTGGCAGTAACTTTTCCTTGTATCCCATGTGGCAGAGGGATGGTGAGGAGATGTCCGGGGGTCCCTATTAAAAAGGCACTAATCCTACCAATGAGGGCTCTACCCTTGTGAAATGATTCTCCACCAGAGACCCCTCCTCAGAACAAGTTTTTGGGGAAAAAGTATTCTATTAGATAATAAGATTTTTTTTGAAACTATAGCCAATATAACAGTGTATTACTGGCCCAAGGGAAGATAAGCAAATAGAATAGAAATAGAGGGCCTCCAGCAGACCCATATATGGACAGATGATCTATGACACAGGTGGCTTCTAGATGGGAAAGGATGATGTTTGCAATAAATGGTTCTACAATAATGGCATATTTATATAGGAAAATGAAACTTTCCTCTAGCTAATATTATACACAAGTATCAGTTCCAGGTACTTTGTAGATCTAAACGTGACAGGCAAAGCAATCAAGCCTTTAGAAGATCATGTTCATGATTTGGAAAAGGGGAAGATTTTTAAATGGGACATAAAAAGTCAGCAACCATAAAGATTAATACATTTTACTACACTAAAATTAAAGGCTTCTCTTTATCAAAAGATACGTTTAAGGTACAGACTGAGAGAAGATATTTGCTATATAGTTCTCATAAAGAACTCCTATAAATTAATATGAGAATACTCCAACTAATATAAGCAAGAAAGTAAGTACAAAGAAGAGGATATCCCAATGGCCAATAAATTTTTGAAAAGACAATCTCATTACTGATTAGGGAAATCTATGTTGAAATCATGATATCACTGTGATTTAATATATCCACGTAGTGCTGCTGAAGATATGAAACAAGAAAAGCTCTGGTGCCTTGGGGAGAGTAAACTGAAACTATGCCAGAAGTAGTCTGGCGCTATCTACCACAGCTGAGCAAACACATCCCTGTGTCCCAGCAGTTCCATTCTTAGGTAGATGCTCAACAGGAGTACTTGTGCTTTTGTACAAAGAAGCACACTGGACGATGTTAATTGCAACCTTATTCATAATAGACAGAACTGGAAACACCTCATATTTTCATCAAAAGTAGAATATAAAAGACATCATGATATTCATGGATTGTGATATTATACAGGAACAAGAACTACAAATAATATCAAGGTTGAAGGAAGCCAGCCATATACACCATGTCACATATCATAGGATTCCATTCATATCAAATCCAAAAGCAGGTAAATTATAATGTTTACTCAGGCATTCTGAGGTGATACAGGCATACTGAGAAGAGTAAAGGAGATATCATAAAAGTGAGGATAATAATTGTTTTAGGGGGAGAGGTGGGGATATGCCTGGGTAGGAGCTTGACTATATCCACAATTTAACAGGCCCAGTGCAAAATGAAAACATAGGATTCCTTGTTCATAAATTTTTGAGAATTTCAAAATAGTGACAGTGACAGAAGAACATAACCAAAGAGTTATGCTCTTCTAGATGCAGGATCCGGTCTCGTATTTGTAAAGATAGTCTTGGGCAGGTGCACAAAAGGGCCTCTGTGGGGCTGACAATGTTACAGAGACTATTTTTTTATATATTATTCCATAAATCCCTACTTTTTTGTGTCTCTTCTGTATGTAAATGACAAAGCATGATTTTGAGGGGACGGGAAAGGGCATTCTTAAAGGACCAACACACACACACACACACACACACACAATAAAACTAAATTGGGCATTAGGAGGCTAAGGTTTTTGTCACAATTCTGCTGGATGACCTTAGGCAAATTCCCATTTTACCAAGTTATGAGAAACAAATGATATCAGATAGTAGCACTTTAGAAAGAAAGAGTTGCCATACATTATATTCCATGAGACCTGGAATATTCTTTACCCTTTGAATTTCATGGTTAAATAGCCCTACATTATGTAGGCCAAGTGATTTCAATTTATAATCATTTATAATTTTTAATCCTTTGCAAAGGAACACAGGTATCTCCTTCTAACTTCTTAGTTTTGGTTTGAGCTTTGCCAAGATGGCAGTGGGATTTCCAGTTTTCATCTCATGTGCATTTGATGTCCAGAACAGGAAAGAACATACCCATGTACAAGTCTCAGTTCCAATGATGGCTCTTGTATGCACAATCTAAAGTAGAACTTGCTGCTTCCCCACAGCATTGAGACCATTACCTCCATCTGCCCAACTGTGAGGCAAGAGAGTCTGTGTGTTGAAATTAAGAACGGATGCCCATTCTTAGGAATTGAATATAAAGAGAGGTTGGGATCCTTTGGGATAAAATCCCATAGTCGCTATATAGTTGTTTCTTAGGCCCATTAAAGTAATCTGATCATGTAGTTAGAATTTCTTTGACATTCATTCCACACATTGGAAGGCTTCATTCAGACAGGATGGATCTTTTGGGAAAGCATGAAATTATAGAGAAGCAGCAAGCAATTCCCGGGTCTGAAAGGAAGTCATCTTGAAGATGACTCCCAGTGACTTTAAGAGACTGCTATTTAACTTGCCTTGCATGCACAAGGCCGTGAGTTCAATCCCCAGCACCACACACAAAAAAAGGAGAGAGACCGCTATTCCAAATGAGCAAACCCAGCCGGGACAGCAGTTCCCTGATCGCAAGTGCATCTTCCCATGTGCCTACCTGATCGGATATATTTCTGTAGCTGCTGATTTCACAGATTAAGTACTTCTGCTACCATTCTGTCTTTGGGTATACAGGTTGACTCATATTTTCCTCATATTTCTTCAAAGCATCTAACAGAGTGCTGTGTGACCCCTGAGAAAATATACTAAAGAGACCTGATTATTTAGTAGAGGGAAGATCTGCCTTGCTTCCCAAGTTCACCCCCTCCTGACTACCCATAAGGTTTCTGAAGAGCTTCTCTTGGGAGCCATCTTATCAGACTTAAAAGCTTCAGCTGTGGCCATAATTCATCTTTTAAAACCATAAAGTAGAAAGAAATGGTTTATGGCCTAATATCTGATATCCAAGGAATTGATTGAAAACTGACTGGAAAATCTGATGGATATGTTGACAGAGAGGGGCAGCCTGAACTCTGCTCCCAGGCTGCAAAGGTGAGCTGCACCCTAGAATGTGTGTGTGTGGGGGCGGTGGGGGAGGGGAGGTTGTTGCTGTTTGTTTTCCCACCCTTCACCTTGCTGAGTGGTTTGAGACCTTTTTTGGGCACAAGTTCATAGGGGCTTCCCAGGGAAAAGGATCAGAATTATTCTGCAATCGCTGCACCTATTTGTAAAGCTTTTTTACAGATACAATGTCCCCTTTTGCTCTCAGTACACAGGCAGAGGTGGGGAGTCAGGCTGAGCATCAGCAAGGAGGCAAGGAGACCTGCATTCAGCCTCGCCTTTGCCTCAGACTAGTAATGAGGTTTTGGTGAACCTCTGCACCTCTTTAGTTCAGCTTCATCCTAAAATATGAAGAACAGTGCTGCACAGGTTACCTTTCTGTCTGCGGACTTTTTAATTTAATCAAATGTTAAGTCAGTGTGAGTTTACCAACTATTCCAGATAAGAACACAGACCTGGTGAGAAGCCTTATTTACTCAAGGTTGCAGAGCTACAATGAAAACATGCTGAGACTCTGTCCCTTCTGCTGCCAGGAACTGGTATTCTTTTCAGGCCCAGCTGACTTCTTGGAGCAATCGTTCATGATTAGATCCTCTTGGGGGCAGACACTGGGCCAACTGTTTTTACCCATTTGATTCAGCACCTAGTTACCACTGTTCACGTAAAAGTAACTGAAAGGGGCTCCCAAATGCCACCTAACTCCTCCTACTAGGACAAGGTTGAGTTCAACTATTGGCAGCTCCACGTTAGCAGAACTAATGAAATCAAACATTTGGCCTCAGCTGATTGCCTGACACAGGCTACTCATCAGAAAGGGCTGAATAAAACTCAGGGTGGAGTTATGGATGGCTTAGAAAAGGAAAACACTCAGATTTAGGTTCCTTCACGTAAATTGGGTTCTTCTTTAGTGCTTTACTAAGAGGGGCATTGTGCAAGGAACTTTGTCATGAGTCTGGCTGAGACTAGAAGCAGGAACTTTCATTTTGGAGTAATAAGTGACTGGAAAAGAAAAAGACCCTGCCCCCAAGCATGTCAGCTTTGTTTCCTTAGAATGTGCTTGAGGCTCTGCCCAGCACTGCTCATAAGCTACTGGCAGATTTTTTTTTTTTTTTTTTGCCTTCACTGAACCACCCTGTTGCCTATATATAGCCCTGTCTTGTGTAAAGAATTTAAAAAGCATTAGAATGCAGAAATCAAAGAGACAATAAATTTAAAACCAATCTTATTGTCTGCTGCCTAAAGTGTTATTCAGATCAAAGGGGAGGGGACATCTGGCTTCTGGCTTGCTCAAAAGACCGATCACATTACCTACCAATAGCTGGATTCATCCACTCTCTCATATTCAGAGTCTAGAGAACGTGGCTCTTTTAGCTCCCAGTAAAGCATACTGGGTGAATCAGTCAAACCTCCTGATACTTTAAAAACGAATCATACAAAAATGTACTGATGAGTTTGACCCTGTACCTCTCTGGTCATCTATGAGGCATTCAAGAACCCAAAGCCAGGGCCATGTTGCTACTATGTGGCCCAGGTCATGGCCCATTCCTCTCTAGTCCCATGCCCCAAAGCTACAACTTTCTGGTTTGCATAGCTAACTTCACAGTTGAGGATGTTCATTTTGTTATATTCTTTGAGTCCATTTTTGCCCAAATTATAGCTTGGGACTGAATCACTTGATACTTCTTTTTCTCTATTTTGGTTATAAAAACATTTCTTTCACCATGATTTTTTTTTTATAACAAGAGCTTTGAAAGAAAGGTTGACTGTGTTCTTTGCCTGAAAATGGACTTAGTGGCTGTACAAATTCCATACATGATCCCATTCGAAATCATATGTATGGGATCTTCCGGGTGGTATGGGTGGAAGTAATTTAAAGCCTTTCTTAATATCCCAAACTAGAATCTCTTCAGTTCATACATGGCTCTGATTTGATCCTGAGCAAATACTACAAACACAGGACAAGATGTTTTTCTTCAGATTATTCCAGAGGGGAACAATCAATGAAGTAAGCACCACAATTAATATTTACCAATTACTCAGTGCCTCAATATAACCCTCTTTCCCCTCACCAAAGTCTAGAGAAAAATGCTGACAATGGCAGGAAGGATTCTGTATTTGGGATGTCACATGAAGTTCCCCACAACATTCTCTAACTACCAACCTGGTTTACTTACTTTCCAATATGGTGGATCAGGTTCTTCCTTCTCTCTTGTACGTTTCCACTCCACAACAATTTCTCCCTACTAATTTTCGATTCTCTCCCTGCATACGGGACTTCTAGAGACTTAAAAATAATTGTCTTCACGTGTTATTTCAGTCTTCTCTTCTCCTCACCTGTTCTTATTTACCCTAGTCTTTCAAGTGAAAAGTTCTTTGCCAAACAAAAGTTGCAAAAAGAAATCACCAAGAGATTTGTCATGATCCTAGCCTAACAATCTTCTGCAAGAGACATGATACTCTTCCACAATCATTATTCATTTTTCACTAAGTATGTCATTTATTTTTGGTAAAAGACTTTCATTCACAAATACAAAGAATATTGGGTGAGAGGTGAAGATAAGTGAGGGACGTTTTAATTTGACTGCATGACAGTTTTCAACATAAAAACATTTGAGGGTCTTCAGTATTTGGAGGCAGCTGGAATTCAGGTTGTTTGCTTGTTGTTGTTGTTTTTGTTGTTTTTTCATCTAGTATTTCATCGACAACTGAGAATTCGGTACAAATATCTGGCATTCAGGTGTTTACAGTGTGTCTGGAGAGGATGCAAAGGATTAAAATGTTTAATAAAATAGAGACCAACAGGAAGAAAATAACCCTTCTAGCCTTATTTACAACAACTGAAATGGCAGATTTTCACTGTTGAGTATTAGGGCAAACAATTCAAATAGGGTATCTTTAAAACCCACTTCTGTTCTTTCCTATTTGAAAAACTCAGACTCTTTGGAGTTCAGTGCCACATCCCCCAAATTTTACTGTATGCCCCTGTGCTCTCAAAAAAAGCTAGAGAGATAGGGTTGCACATATCTTAACTACTAATTACTAAAAGAACAGTTTAAGGCTTTTCATAATTAAGGTGTTAAAAACAAAAAAGTCATAAAAGAGCCTATGACTCTGAAAAGACTGGAACCCCCCTAAACAGAGTCTGTTCTTTATGATATGTATTTATGGCAGAAACAAAGGCAAAACAATATTGTCTTCCCCCATTAGATAGCCTAGGTTTTAGTTTAATAGACACATAATTGCTCTTGGATTTCTAAAAAGCAGACCTTTTCCTACCCCTGCCCTCCCCCATTCCTGGAGAAAGCATAATCAATAAAGTCAAATTTAGGCAGAAGAGAAAAAAAGTGAAAAGCAGAAATGAATGTCCAATAATTGAAAGCATCATGGACCCCATTATGGTTTATGGCTTTGTTCTAGGGGTCGGATGAGCACACTGTAAAGAATGTGGCACGAAATTTATTATCATGGTTATCATCTTTCAGACAAGGCACAAAGCAGAGGAGACCCACTTCTCCCATCACCTGCCATCACTATAGATCCCATGGCACCTTCTACAAGAAGAGTCGAGTTATCCTGGCCCAGATCCAGATCCAACTATCCGACGACTTATATTTCCTTTGTAGCGTGCCTGGGAGACATTATGGGTTCTTCCTCTTTGAAACTCTGTCACTACCACAAGCACAGTGAAAATGGGCTCCTGCAAAAGGAAAGAAACTCTCACATCCCAGCATGTGGATCAAGAGAAAGAATGAGGAGAGAGGCCTGAAGTAGGAAGCTGAGCTGTGTCATCAAAGCCTTCCTAGTTTGCCACTAAGTAGGTTCCCAACTCACCCCTCCACGACTGCTCACTTACATAAAAAATCCTCGATTGTGAATGGGCCACTCCAATATGATACAAATTCTAGTTTTTCTGAACTCCATGTACTGTATATTCTCCTCAAAAAAAAAAAATTTAGAAGGAAAGGAAAGCAGACTTTATTTTCTGACTTGCCCTTGTCATCTTTAGACTTAATTCCAAAACAGTTTTTACAGAATTAAAAGAAAGCAAGCCACACATACAACATTGTGCAAGTCGTTCTCTCTGATTTCAACTTGTTCATCTCTAAAATAAAAATAATTTAATCTGTCCTGTATTTCTTTCAAAATTAAAGAGTACCAAATGAAATGGTCTATGTAAAAGTACATTATCTTTTTTATTTATTAAACCACTTACAAAATCAAGCTGCTATCAAGTAATAATAGGTATTTTTTTTTTTTGTCCTCACATAAATACACCACATGAATTCATCTTTACTTCCCTATGGAACTCCACTAAAATTTTAAAAGTATGAACATATAAGGACAAAGAATAAGAAAAAATGATAGAAACTTGGTGATTTTAATAAAGGTTTTAAGAGATGGAAGGCAGACAGAAGAGTGAAAATCGACGACTCAAAGAAAGAAACTACAAAATGAGCTTAAAACCCTACAAGAATCAAGACCGACAGGGAGGGTGTCATGGTAAGCCTCAGGGCTGAACAGAAGAGGTTGAGGCAGCATTTGTATATAGACAGTAAAATGACATCTCGTCTCACAGCCAATGAAGTCAGGTATGGCTTATCAAAGATGGCCACAAATATTTTGACACTTTTCTCATCAAAATGTGGGGCATCGGGGCTGGGATTATGGCGCAGTGCTCGCCTAGCATGCGTGAGGCACTGGGTTCAATCCTCAGCACCACATAAAAATAAAATGAAGATATTCTGTCCACTTACAACTAAAAAATAAATATTTTTTTAAAAAAAAGGTGGGGCATCCCCTTACTTGTTTTGGGGAGGGTCTATGGCTGCTTTCTAGTTGGTTATGGTAGAAGTGAAATTCTGGAGGTTTTTCAGGGCAAGCTTTAGGAAACTGGGAGAAAAACTTCTTTTTTCTTGGAACACCCAATTTTGGAACCCAACCACAGCTCAAAAGCCCAAGACACATGAAGAGACCACTTGAACTAAGCTTCCAGCTTTGGCAAGCACCAACTGCCAGGCATGTTAGCAAGTCATTCAGGTATCCACCCAGTGGGACCTTCAGATAATTGTAGCTCCAAGGACTATCTGACTGTGACCACATTAAGAAACCTCTTGTCTGAGCAAGAACCACTTGGCTTAGTTCAGTTAGCCCATTGAGCAATGAGAGATAATAATAATAAGTTAAGACATTAAGTTTTGGAATGGTTTATCATGCAACAATAGACAACTTGAACTCCAGATTAGACCAGGCAACCATAACTTCACCTGGCCTAACCCGACGAAAAAAAAAAAAAGGATCTTTCTTTCTAGAAGTTAGACCCAGAAAGCTCTGACTTCAGGAACAGTCACACCAACTGAAGATATGGATGAAGCCCGGAGCTAAAAAGGGAAAGAACAAATGAACTTTCCTGTTGAACAAAAGGTCCAGTCAAGCTTTTTCTCCAAACTTCAGTATTACTAGCAGATTCCTAAAAAGAAATATAACGGACTCCATTTGGTAAACTGAAGAGTCCTAGAGAAAGATCACTGAATACTGGCATTTGGGAGCTCCCCCCATGAAAATGCTGCCTCACAACCAGACTACCTTGTGGTAAAGAGAACTAGTCTAATAACCCTCTCACACATCTTTCCACAGATTATAAAAGTCCTCTGATGTGTTGGTTACTTTCTATACGTAGTTCGTTTCTAGACTTTATATCCTTGTTTAACATCCACATAGGATCCTAGCCCCAGAGATTCTGTGACTACCTGTAATTTTAAATATACCTCTTTCTGATTAAACTAGCTAGATGGAATGCTGTTGGTTGCAACCAAGAATATGACCTTATTTGATAAAAATAAGAATTAAATTTAAATTTTTGTGGTAATTTTTTCAGTAAAGTAATTAATAAATATAATTTCAGGTAAATTTTCTTTCCCATGATTTGTGGCCCCATCTTTGAATTTTTTTAACTTTGTTTCTATGATAGAAATTTTCAATCAGTGTGAGATTTAGAATCTATAGCATTAATATTCTCTTTCTAGGCTGTCAAATTTAAAACTACAAGGTGAATAAATACTGATCATTCCTTTCCTTCTCATTGAAAATTGATTCCAAAAATTTGATCTATGCCAAAGATGCCTGAGTTTGAGATTTATAGAGAGAATGGGATGGGAAGAGAATGGATAGTGTAGCAGGTCCCTGCATGACACTGATTCTTAGCTCCTATCTATAAAATTGAGCTCTAGGCATGCTGGGAGATAAGTTGTCTGCTAAATGCAAAGGTCCTCCTTTAACAGAACTAATGTAGGTGCCACAGATATAGGACAGTGAGAGTAACACTGCTCTGCCTGCATTAGATCATAAAATATCCATTCACTAGATTAAAAATAATACATAATAACATCTGGAACTTTTTTAGTGACTCAGATATACATGCTGGTCAGGACTCTGGTCATCAAGTGACAGAAGCCCAATGCAAGCTAAGCCAAAAGTGAAATTTATTGATTCATGAAACTGAAAATGTAGTGGTTTTAAAACATGGCCATAATTTTTTTTTTGATACATTTCCCTCCAAGATGTAAAGTCTAAGTACCTTCCCCACTTGGTTGTGGGCAAACTTAGAGACTTGTGTCTGGCAAATAGCATGAGAGATATAGGTTATGTGACTTTCGAGACTGTCATAAAAGACACTGTGGCTTCCTCTTTGCTTTCTCTTGGATGATTTACTCTGAAGGAAGCCAGTTGCCATGTTGTGAAGAGAGGTCCATGTTGTGAAGAGCTGAGGGCTCCTTCCAACAGCCATGAGAGCAAACCATGTTGTAAATGGATTCTCTAGCCCAGTCTAGCCTTTAGATGACCACAGCCCCTGCTGACACCTTGAATACAACCTCATGACAGATTTTAAGCCAGAACCACCAGATTAGTTTCTCTCATGCAAAAATGTGTGTGACAACAAATATTTGCTGTTTTAATCTATTCATTTTGGCATAATCTGATATAGTGCAATCTAGAACTAATAGAAGATGATTCAAATGTTGGCCTAACTCCAAGCATTGCTCAACCCAGGAAAAAAATTCATTAAGATACTCACACATCTCATGGCTCTGGGTTTTCTGTTCATGGGAGCTTTACTCTTCAGACAGTTTCACCCATTTACCTGGGAAAGATGACTGTCAATAGATTGTGACCTACAGGTTTATTGTAACATATGATCCTAGAGGAGGAAAAAGACCTTCTTTCTCCCAGCCTCATATTGAAATATTAAAGAAGATTCTTATGGACTCAGTTGGAGTTTCAAGCCCATTTCTGAAACCAATCATGGTAGCCAAATGGAATAAGGATTCTGATACCAATGTGACTTCACCTCAACCCCTATGTCTAGAAAGGGAAAAAGTGATAAGAGGCAGGGGGATAAGAAGCCCGAATGGCACCACATGGAATAAAGGAAAGTTCTTTTTTAGGAAAAAAAAAAGTTTTAACAAGAGAAACAAATAGTCAAAACCAAGAGATCCACTTAAGAACCCCGCCTACATTTATTCTTTTGTTATCACTGTGATAATAGTAATGAATTTCTACATTCAACATATTTGCACTTATGGAATGAGTTGTGTAAGAGCAATGAAGTTCATTACAATGATACATAAGGAGAATGGAAGAGAGAACGTGGTTTTAGCTAAAAACAAAAGATGTTAAAATCCTTCTGTGCCCATATCTGAGCCTTGTTTTTATGATAAAGGGGAACTGTGACAATGAGAATAATATTTTAAATACAATGGAACAATCAATTATTGTATTTCATTTTATTCTATTATAGAAAGGCTTAATAGGAGATTTAACCTCTTAAAATTTTAAGCACACATTATTGTTGCCTATTGGTACAATATTGTCCAGCAGATTTCTAGAGGTTCTTTTCTTTGCTTATCTGAAACTTCATAAGGAACTACCCATTTGTCCCTTCCTCTAGTCCCTCAAAACCATGTTCCACTCTGATTCTATGAATGTGACTATTTTAGATACCTTGTAAAAGTGAAACTGTACAGTATTTGTTTTTCTGTGGCTAGCTTATTTCACTTACCATAAGGTCCTAAAGGTTGTTCTATACTCCAGAATTTCATTTTTTAAAGGTTGACTAGTATCCCACTGTATTTATGTACCACATTTTTTTTATCCATTCATCTGTCTATGGGCAGTTAGGTTGTTTCCACCTCTTGGCTATTGTGAACAGCACTGCAATGAATGTGGTAATACGAATATCCCTTTGGGATCTCAATTTCAATTTCTTTGTATGAATACCTATGAGAAGGATTTCTAGATCACATTATAGTTAAATGTTTAATTTTTTGAGGAAACTCCCTCCACACTATTTTCCATAGTGACTACACCACTTTGCATTCCCAAAAATTGTGCAAGAGTTCTAATTTCTTTACATTGCTGCAAACATTTGTTGTCTTTTTTTTTCATAAATGCCATTAAACATGTGAGATGAAATCTATTTTTTTTTTTTTTTGGTTCTGGAGATTGAACTAGGGCACTCGACCACTGAGCCACATTCCCAGCCCTATTTTGTGTTTTATGTAGAGACAGGGTCTCACTGAGTTGCTTAGCGCCTCGCCATTGCTGAGGCTGGCTTTGAACTCGCGATTCTCCTGTCTCAGCCTCCCTAAGTGCTGGGATTATAGGCTTGCGCCACCGCGCCCAGCTTGAGAGGTGAAATCTTATTGTGAGCTTAATATGTGTGTCCCTGATAATTAGTGACATTGTGCATTTTTTCATCTACTTCTTGGCCTTTTGTGTATCTTCTTTGGAGAAATACCTAATCAAATCCTCAGCCTACTTTTTAATTGGGTTAGTTGTAGGAGTGCCTTCTTTATTTTAGGCTTTAACCCCTTCTCAGCTAAATGGTTTGCAAATATTTTCTCCCCTTTTGTCAGCTGCCTTTTCACTCTGTTGACTATTTCCTGTGCAAAAGATTTTTATCTAGCTGGGAGTGGTGGTGCAGGCCTGTAATCACAGCACTTCGGGAGACTGGAACGGGAGACTCACAAGTTCAAAGCCAGCCTCAGCAACAGGTGAAGTGCTAAACAACTCAGTGAGACCCTGTCTCTAAATAAAAATACAAAATAGGGCTGATGTGGCTTAGTGGTTGAGTACCCCTGAGTTCAATCCCCAGTATCAAAAAAAAAAAAAGATTTTTGGTTGTTATTTTTGGTTTTGTTTCATATAATTGTGGTGTCATGCCCATGAAATCATTGCCAAAACTAATGTAATGAAAAAATTTCCCTGTTTTCTTCTAGGAGTTTCACAGTTTTAGGTCTGATGTTTAAGTCTTCAATCCATTTTTTAGTTGATTTTGCATATGGTGTATGTTTTTCTCAGCTTTCCATCTCTGTGACAAAAGAGACAAGAATAACTTAAAGGAGACCTGACAAAAAAACTTAAAGGAAGGGAAATTTATTCAAGGCTCACAGTTTCAGAAGTCTCAGTCTATAGATGGCCAAGTCACTTGCTCTGGGCCCAAGGTGTGGCAGGACATCATGGCTGAAGGCAGGATAGAGGAAAGCAGTTCACCTCATGGTGGCCAGGAAGCAGCAAATCAGGGAAATCAGGGGAAAAGCCACAGGGAAAATGAACCTATGCTGCACCTGCCTACAGTTATTACTCAGTCCATTCAAACTAGGCTGGTCTGATTAGGTTACAGCTTTCACAATCCAATTGTTTCACCTCTGAACATTCCTGTATTAACACAGGAATCTGGGGGGATATCTCATATCAAAACCATAATAGTGTAAGACTATAGTTCATTTTTTTATGTAGCTACCCAGTTTTCCCAACACCATTTGTTGGACAGATTATCCACTCCCTACTGGACAGTATTGGCACCCTTGTCAAAGATCAGTTTACTATGTATGCATGGATTTGTTACTGGACTTTCTATTTTGTTCCACTTGTCTATGTCTATCTTTATGCAAGCACCACACTATTTTGATTATCATAGTCTTGCAAGAAAATTTTAGATCAGGAGATGTGATACCGTCAGCTTTGTTCTTCTTTCTCAAGATTGAATTGGTCACTCATGGTCTTTTGTGGTCCCGTATGAATTTTAGAATTGTTTTTCTTTTTTATTTATATGAAAAATGTCAATGGCATTTTTCATTGCAATGGGATTGCACTGAATCTGTAAGTTGTTCTGGGTAGTATGAAACATTTAACAATACTAAATCTTTTGGTCCATGGACACATGATGCCTTTCCATTTGTTAGTGTCTTTTAAAATTTCTTACATCATTGTGTTCTAGTTTTCAGTAAGTCTTTTGCCTCCTTAGTTAACTAAATTCCAAGGTATTTTATTCTTTTTGATGCTATTGTAAATGGCATCATTTTCCTGTTTTCTTTTTTTTCAGATAGTTTGTTGTTAATATATATACACATCACTAATCTTTGTAATCCTTCATCATTACTGAATTTGTTTATTAGCTCGTGTGGTGTTTTGTTGGAGTCTTTAGGGTTTTCTATATATAAGATCATGTCATCTGAACACATTGGCAGTTTTACTTCTTTTCTTCCAATTTGGATGTCTTTTATTTCTTTTTTTTTGGTACTGGGGATTGAACTCAGGGGCACTCGACCACTGAGCCACATCCCCAGCCCTATTTTGTGTTTTATGTAGAGACAGGGTCTCACTGAGTTGCTTAGCACCTCGCGGTTGCTGAGGCTGGCTTTGAACTCGCGATTCTCCTGTCTCAGCCTCCCTAAGTGCTGGGATTACAAGCGTGAGCCACCGCGCCCGGCTTATTTCTTTTTCTCACCTAATTGCTTGGCTAAGACTTCTAGTATTATAATTAATAGAAGTGGTGAGAGTGGGCAATCTTGCCTTTTGCCTAATCTTTCAGTTCTCCACCATTGAGTATAATGTTAGCTATGGATTTTTCATATGTGGTCATTATTATGTTTAGGTACTTTCCTTGTATTCTCAATTTGTTGGAAGTTGCAGGCTTTTTATCTTTATGAGTTTTATCAAATGATTTTATTACATTCATTCAATAATTATGTATTTTTTCCTTTCTTCTGTTTATATGGTGTATCACATTATTTGATTTTGTATGTTGGACCATCCTTGTATCCCATGGATAAATTCAATTTGGTCATTGCATGTGATTCCTTTTATGTACTGTTTAGTTTGATTTGCTAGTTTTGCATTGGAGATTTTTGCATCTATATTCATCAAGGATATTAACCTGTGGTTTTCTTTTCTTGTGATGTCTCTATCTGGCTTTGATATGAAGGTAATACTGACCTCATTAAATGAGTTTCAAAGTATTTTTCCTCTACCATTTTTTGGAATAGTTGAAAAGGATTGGTGTTGATATTTTTGTTTATATTGATTGAACTTGGTAAAATTCACCAGTGAAACCATGTGGTCCTGGGTTTTTCTTCAATGGGAGTTTTTTTTCTTTCTTTCTTTTGATTAGTAATTTAATCTCCACACTAATAGTAAGGCTATTCAGACTTTCTATTTCTTTATGATTTGACTTTGGTGGGCTGTATATTTCTGGAAGTTTTTTCATTTCTTCTAGGTTACCTAGTTTGTTGGTGTGTAGTTGTTTCTAATATCTCCTTTTTCACTTGTGATTTTTTAATCTTTTTCTTCTTAGTCTAGCTAAGGGTTTGTAAAGATTTTATTTATCTTTATGAAAACAAACTAGGTTCTGTTGATTTTTTTCCTATTGCTTTTTTATATTCTATTTAATTTATTTCTACTTTAGCCTTTGTTATTTCCTTTCCTCTGCTAATTTTGGGTAGTTCATTCTTCTTTTCTAAATCCTTAAGGTATAAATTTAAGGTTTTTTCTTTAGCTCTTCCTTTTTAATGTAGGCATTTGTAATAATTTTTTTCTTAGTTCCATTTTTTTCTATATCCCATAATTCTTCATATATTGTGTTTTCCTTTGCATTTGCCTTGAGATATTTTCTAATTCATTTTTTGGTTTCTTCTTCAATGCAATGTTTTGTTGCATTTTGTTGTTTTTTTTTTTTTTTTTTTTTTTTTTTTTTTTTTTTTTTTTTTTTTTTTTTTTTTTTTTTTTTTTTTTTTTTTTTTTTGAGTGTCTTGTTTAATCTCTAAATATTTGTCAATTTTTCCTTCTACTTCTGATTTCTAATTTCACTCCATTAAGGTCAGAAAAGATACTTGGTATGATTTTAATCTTTTTAAATATATTAAAATTTGTTTTGTGACCCAACATGTTATTTATTCTGAGAAAGTGCTTCTTGTGCTTGAAAAAAATGAGCATTCTGTTGCTGTTGGATGGAATTGTTTCTATATGTCCATCAAGTCCAATTGGTCTACAGTGCTGTTTAAACCTTTCATTTCTTTATTGATTTTATATCTAGATGCTCTATCTTATTACTGGAAATAAGATATTAAAATCTCCTACCAATGTAGATTTCACTCTCAGTACTATAAATGTCTGCTTTATATATTTAAGTGCTCTCAGGTTGAGTGTATATATGTGTGGGGAGGTTTATACATACATGTACACATGAATATATATGTATGAATACACATACACACAAATTAATTATTGTCACAGTTTACATACATTCATATTGTCTTTTAACATATTTTTAATTTTTATTTTAATTTTTTTCTTTTAACCTTTAGAGTTAAAAGTGATTTAGTTACCATCAACATAGCAAGTATTTTGTATTTGTCTATATATTCACTTTTATTAATGAGTCTCATACTTTTTTATGCTGTCATGTTGCTGTTTGGTTTAGTATCAAACCAAAGAACTTTGAAGAACCCTTTTTCACATTTCTTGTAAGACAGGTTTAGGGTTGATGAATTCTCTTTACTTTTGTTTATTTGGGGATGTCTTTATCTCACATTTGCTCTTGAAGGAGAATTTTGCTGGATGTGCACTGGTTGGCAGTTCTTTTTGTCCTATACTTTATATCATCCTACTCCTTGCTGGCCCTCCAGGTCTGCTGAAAAATCACTAGTAGCTTGTATGTGACAAGTCACTTTTCTCTTGCTACTTTCAAAATTCTCTTTGACTTTTGGCAGGCTTATTATAATGTCTCTCAGTCTGAATTTCTCTGGATTTATCATATTTGTTGTCCTTTGGTCTTTTTGGATCTAGATGTACATTTCCTTCCTCTTATTTTGGAAATTTTTATTCATTATTTCTTTGAATAAATTTTATGATTCTTCTGTGTGTGTGTGTGTGTTTATATACACATCTATCTCTTCTCTTTCTTGTTTCCTGTGGGACTCTCATAAAACATGTATTAGTCCACTCAACGAAGTTCCATAATACCTTTAGACTTTCTCCCTTTTTTCATTTTCATTTCTCTTCTAACTGAATTATTTCCAATGGCCTATATTTAGGTGCATTAATTCTTTCTTCTGCTTGATCTAGTCTGCTGGTGAAATCCTGTAGTGAAATTTGCAGTTCAATCATTGCATTCTTTAACTCTATGATTTCTATTTTATAAATTTTTACATTTTCTATCACTTTATTGAAATTCTCACTTGGCTCATGCATTATTCTCTTCACTAGTGAAAATATATATGATAATTATTTTGAATTCTGTCAGGCAAATAATATAATTCTGTTTCATTAGAGTTTGTTTTTAGACATTTATATTATTTTGTCCCTGATTTAGAACATTTTTGTGTGAAAGTCAATTTTCCTTGACTCTCTGTGTATTAGACAAAGCAAGCACCTATCCCTGTCTTACCGACTATCCTTGTGGAGAAGAAGAGCCCTACCAGTTAGCCTGGCCAGAGATTCTGGAGCCTTCATTAGATTATTCTCTCCCTAAGAAGCAGTTACCTGTGGGTTTTGTGTACTCATTCTGCACTAAGCCAGGAAACGGGCAGGATTCTATGGCATATACCAATCTAAGTCACCATCTTTTTTTAAAATATTATATTAGTTGTCAATGGGTTTTATTTCTTTATACGGGATGCTGAGAATCGAACCCAGTGCCTCACACATGCTAGGCAAGTGTTCTACCACTGAGCCACAACCCCAGCCCCCTATGTCACCACCTTTGTTCTCTTAGAGGCAGCTTAGATTGCACTGGACCTGTCAGAGCTCTAAGACTGACAAGACAAATATTAATGCTTTGCAAGACCCTGGAGAAATCGTGGTGTTGGACATATGTATCACCTTTTTCCCTCCCCAAGGGGGAAGCTAAGAGCTAGAATTTGTCATCTGCATGCACTGCACTAAGCATTGGGAAGAATTCATGGCACTTACCAGCCCAAACTGCTAGCTTCATTCTCTCATAGGTTCCTAGATATTCCAGATATGCCAGAGTTCCATGACATGAGAAACCAGTCCTCTAGGGATTCCCCTTTGGGACACTAAGCATGTAAATCAACACTGCCTCTTCCCTGGGAGAAACTGGGACATAGAGATTCTGACCCTTCCTTATCATATGGCACTCTGCCAGTGGTAGGAATTGTGGTAAGATTGTGTCCTAATTCTCCCTACCAACTTCAGTGAGTCTGGGTTACACATTCCCTTGGGGTACAATAGTCTTTCAACTAGTTTCTGGATTTCTAAGAGGACTTATCTGTGAGGTGTTTTTTGATTTTTGTGGGGGCGGGGTAGGGGACAAGAAAGGTTCATGGCTTCCTGCTCTTCTTGATTTCAACTGCCTCAATATAAAAATATTTTAATCTCTGACAAATAAACTAAACCAGTTTCTGAAATAAGAAGAAGTGGACACTGGTAATCCTCATTAAGATTACAGGAAGTATTGTAGGGCTGCCTTAATTCAGGCCTTTATTTTTTCCCATTTAATCAGACTAAACTGTTGAGTTCAGGTCTGAGTTTAGTTTTCTTCTTTGTTGAAGAAACTTTAAAGACATGATAAAAGGAAGTTACTTTAGAAGTTAGGAGACTTACTACTCTTGTGCAAAAATGTGTTAAAATTGAGCTGGGATATGAAGAGAGTTTTTGGAGGGGCTGCATTTTTGTCTTCATCTAGTGGTAGTTACAAGGGCATTTGCCTTATAGCTATTCTTTGCTATATGTTTTGAGATCTGGAAATATGAGTCCTCAAATTGCATTAGTTTTCAAGATTATTTTGGCTATTCTGTTTGCATTTTCTTATGAGTTTTAGGACCAATTTTTCCATTTCTACAAGGAAACAGAGTTTTATAGAGATTTTATTGAATCTATAGAACAATATTAATTCTTTTACTATATGAACACAGGTTCCTTTTCATTTAAGTGTTGTTCTTTAATTTCTTTAAAAGACGTTGCATACTTTCAAATGTAAAAATGTCTTGTACTTAACAAATTTATTCATTCTTATTTTTTTCTTTGTAATATTTAACTTTGTTTTCATTGCTTCGGTATAATATGGATAATTTTATCTTTCTTGTATTCTGCAACCTTTTTGGACTCTTAAAGTTCTTTTGTAAATTCTTTAGGACTTATACATACAAGATCATCTGAATTCCTTTTATATTGCCCTAGCTAGAACCTCCTGAACAATGTTGAATAAGAATGGTGAAAGTAGACCACCTGTTACTGATCTTAGAGGAGAAAGCTTTTAGTGTTTTACCTTTAAGTATGGTATTGGCATGGGTTTTTCATAGATGTCACTTATGAAGTTAAGAGAGTTCTTTTCTATTCCTAGTATATTGTGTGATTTTATCATGACAGGATGCTAAATTTTGTCAAATGATTTTCTTCATCTATTAAGATGATCATGTGGTTTCTGTCCTTTAGTCTTTTAATATAACATATAACATCAATATATAGTTAAGCAAAACTTGTATTTTTGAGCATTTCCTCTTGGTCATGGTGTATAATCCTTTTGAAAAAAATTTTTTTTTGTGTGTATGTGCACCTGTGTTGCATGGGATCAAACCCAGGCCTTGCACATGTGAGATAAGTGCTCTACCACAGAGTTACACCCTAGCCCTATTTAAATTATTTTTTGAGCTGGGATCTCACTATGTTGCCCATTCTGGACTGAAACTCCTGGACTGAAGTAATCATCCCATTACTTCAGCCTTCCAAATAGCTGGGACGGCAGGCTTGCTGCACCATGCCTAGTTCCTATAACCTATTTCATATGTTGCTGTTTTCAGTTATCTTTTTTGAGAAATTTTACATCTATATTAATAAGGAATATTTGTCTATAGTTTTATTTTATTTTGTATTGATCTTAATTTGGTATCAGGATAATATTAGTTTTGTGGGATGAATTGGAATTGTTCCTCTTCTTCTAATTTTTAGTAAGAGTTAGTAAAGAATCTATACACATCATTCTTTAAATATTTGGTTAAAAACCAGTGAAAATACACTCTCTTGGGTTTTATTTTGTGAGAAGCTTTTGATTGCTAACCCAATGTCTTTATTTGTGATAGTTCTATTCAGATTTTTGTTTCTTCTTAAGTCAGTTTTGGTTGTTAGAATATTTAGAGGTATTGTGAAGCACCTGTGTAAATAATATAGACACCCATGCAGAACTGGGCTCAGACATTTAGACTTATATGCTACGCACACCCCATAAGAGTATGAAAAAAGCGTTACTTGTACTACGAAGCTTTTTGTTGAGAGCAGAGAATGACTTCCAACCTTCTCTGAAAATGGTTTAAGAAAGTTGGAAGAAGAGGCTGGTTGAGTTTTTACAGTGGTTAGAGAGCAGAGCTTAGATGTAGGTTTCCACATATAGGCAGAGCCTCACAGGGTTTGATCATTGCAGCAGTGCCACATGAGGGAGTTTGGGCTTCCTTATCAGTTTGCACAGAGATAGGTAAAAGGGGAAGAGGGAGAAAGGGGCAAAGTGTAAAATACGTCAGTGGTCAAACATCAAAATATGGGACCATATTCCACCCCCCCGCTTTCCCTCCCTCCTTTGCTTCTTTTGTTTATCAATTTTGTTCTGCCTGGTCAAATCTGCTGTTGAGCTTTTTCAGTGATTTTTCTTTTTTTTAGTAATTGTTTTCCAACTTCACAATTTCTATTGGACTCTTTTTAAATATATAATTCTTATCTATTTATTGGTTTTCACAAGTTGACAATATATCATTCTCTTATTCTCCTTCAGTTCTTTAGAAATGACTTTTCAACCAGGCATAGGCAGGGTGACATGTGATTATAGTCCCAGCTACTTGGGAAGCTGAGGCAGCAGGATCATTTAAGCCCAGGAATTTGAGGCCAACCTGGGCAATATAGCAAAACCTTACTTTAAATATATAAATTGAGGTTTGTGTGTGTGTGTGTGTATGTGTGTGTGTGTGTGTGTGTGTGTGTGTGTGTTACTAGGGAGCAAATCCACAGTCCCATGTATGCTAGGCAAGGTTCTCTTCCACTGAGCTACATCCTTAGCCCTATAAATAAATAGATAACAAGTAAAATGATTTCTCTTTAGTTCTTCAACATTTTTAAACAGTTGATTTGAGTTCTTTGTCTTTAAGTCCAATGCCTAGATTTCTTTGAAGACAAGATCTTGCAATTTTCCTGTATATGGGCTATACTTTCTTATTTCTTTGCATATCTCATATTTTTGTGTTGAAAATTGGACGTTTTAAGTGATATAGTGTGGTCACTCTTAAAATAAGTCTCTATCTCTTCCTCTGTTTCTCCTGTGGATTTTTTTTTAATGTTTTTTGATTCTTTGATTAATTCTGGAAAAAAAATCTGTATTCTTTGTTGTGTCTCTGGTTGGTTAGTATAGTGGTCAGTTAATGGTTGAACAGTAATTTCTTTAAATACTTGGAATCAATAGTCTACCAATCTTGCTGGGATGCTATATGCAAATGCTGAGGCACAACCTCAACATTCAGCCAGGAATTTAACAGTTCTGCCTTAGACTCCACTTCCTTACTGTGCAGAATCTCAAGGTCAGCCTGGAGTGAGAGCTTAAGACCTGAGCATATACAGAATCCTACGCATGCCTAGAGCCCTGGTAATACATTTGGCCAGCTAGATTCCTGGTAACATGTTAGAGCTTTACAAAGTCCCTACAGAAATTTCATTCTCAGTATTCTCGCATTATACTTTTGCTTAGCCATTGCCTTCCCCAACTCTCATCCACTGCCTCAGGCACCCAAAGATAATTAATTGTCTCTCATTGTTTCAACAAGTTTCTCATACTGGGAAACTTTTAGTCAGGTCAAATAAAGATATCCTTGCAACTGAGGCCCAGGGCTGCGAAATGGTCAAATAGTGACCATTCTTTGGGAAGGAGGCTTTGAAAGAACTCCAACCCATCCACTGTCCTCCTGTTACGTGCTTCTTCTTGTCTTCTCCAAGTCCAGGGAGGCCATAACAAGAAGAGTGGTGGCAGAGGATTTGGCTGAATGCTTCCAAGTTTGGGCTCCTGATAATGCCAGTACAATCTCAGAATGGCCTTAATCATTAGCTGTGATTTGTCAATAGTAAAATATGGTTTTAGAGTTCTGTTTTTGGTTCTCAAAAGAACAAACCAATAAAATTGAAATTCTTTTGATATTGTTTAGGGGTCCTGCTGCTGTAATAAGATCATATGAATTCACTGCTTCCTCAGTGATAATAATGGTAACTGCTTCATTGAGCTATCCTGAGAAACAATTCAAATTAAACTCTCTGCATAGTTTGATACATAAACACTTCTTACAGAGTTGTTGGAATTTCTGTTATTTTCAGAGCACCAATACTGAATAATGTATGTCCCAGTGGGAAGAGATCTCAGAAATCCAGTAGTTCAATTGTATACCCAGGGCTTTCACTTTGAAATGATATGCAGCATATTTTAAAATATTTTCAAGGATAAGGAGTTTATCATCTTAAAGGCCTTTCATGGTCTTACTGAATCACTCTTATCATTAAAAAGATCTTCCAGGCTAGGATTGTGGCTCAGAGGTAGGGTGCTTGCCTCGCATGCATGAGGTACTGGGTTCGATCCTCAGCACCACATAAAAATAAAATAAAGATTGTGTCCATCTACAACTAAAAAATATTTTTTTTAAAAAAAAAGATCTTCCTACTGATCCTAAGATCTTTCTCCTGTTTTCTCCCAGAACTCGCTGAAATAAAGCTGGAATCATATGTGAGGCAACCATTCTGACATTCCACTGAAGACTTGCATCATAACCTTCACTAGCTCAGCTTCCTAGCTATGCTCTGGGCAGGAAGCTGGTAGTTTGGACTGCAGACCTGCTTTCCCTTGCTTCTAAATGCATGGCCTGAGGAAATCAAATGGGATCTGGAAAGTCTAGGTGAAAGAGTAAATTCCCCCAAAAGATCACAGGAGATCTCAGTATCTCATTTCCACATCCTTTCCCATAACAAGTGAATCTCTGCCCCAACTCTGCCCTAGGAACACTGACAGTTAAAACACAAACATACATAAGAAGTTGAGGTTTAATTTATTGGTTGCTCTTTGGCAAAGGTTATATAGAACATTATTGGGGAGAAAATTAAATTCTAGTTACAGATTCATAAAACTTTAAGCCAAATTAGCTTTTATGACACTATCAAATCCCCTCTCACCCTCATATACAGCAAGGTAGTTCAATCAGTCTAGACAATCCTTTGTTGTTTTTCAATGATTAAAGCAGACACACTACATAATGCCGGTGACATTAAATATTTTGAGGAATGACAAATCAATAAAACTACTTTCAATCTTAAGCATCAACTGGTCATTTAGAAATCTTCTGTCCCTAACTTCTCACTTTAGATTTCCTCCTTAAAAGGATTCTCTGAACTAGCTATCTGTATCTGCTATATGTTTGTATACACACATCTTAAGTCTCCCAAAATAACACTGAAAGTCTTTCCTAATATTGCTTCAGAAAAGTTAACTTTTAAGGAACATTCAATTAAAACAATAAGAGCTCAGGTCTTGACACTGTAACGCATCTTAATACGCGTAAGATGGTGTTTCCCTCTGCCCAGTCTCCATCAACATGCAATGTGCCAGCTTCTTCTCCTAACTCAGAGGAAGTCATATAAAGGAGAAAAAGAGAACAATCTTGAAATCACAGTGACCAAAGGATCTGAATTAATAATTACATTAAATAACCATAACTTTTCGTTTAACTATTCACATTCCACACAGTGGAAATTATCCTTTCCTCCAGATTTTTCTCATACAACTTTTAACATCAAAGAATGACAGTAACAAAAAACAACTTACAGACTTACAAGATGTGTAGTTACTCTAATGCCAAGCATACAGTATACATCATAAAATTCATCTTTGGTGTTTGGCATTATTTTAATAGGTAAGATCAAGATCACAACTATCTTGCCATAGCAAAATCCTACTACAATAATGGAAAAATACATATCATTACATCATTGGTGACTCCAATAAAATAAGTAACAGATCTGGCATTTTCAATAAATGTTAGAAGCCACACCATACTTGTGCTACTCTTAATATAGGCACTATAAGAAAAGCAGACGTTTCCCTCTTTGGCTAGTGCTGTGCTTCTAGGGTATTTATGCTGCTGATTATTCTGGTGAAGTTAATTTTAGGGAATTCTCTTTACTTGAGCCAAATATGACTTACATGCAAGACTGTGGTACAAGCTCCTAAAAGAAGATTGCTGCTGCCAACTTAAGTCATCTCTTTTTAACAAAATTGCATACTTGTGGCGGAATTAAAACAACAAGAGAAATTCAATGTTTGCTGGTTCTGAATGTCATTTTTCCTCTCTGGTGCGGTTTTACATTTAAAGCTTCTTCCCCTTTCTTTTCCTTTCCCCCACCCTCAAAATTCTGCCTTTGCATTTGTGTGCTTAATTAAATCCATGCTGTGCTTTATTGTTGGAGGATATGAATGATACAAAGATTTAGGACAGGAGAATACAATGTATATGAAATGCATAGACTATGTGCTTACATGAATTTGCCTAGTGTAGAATCATCAGTAGTGATTTGAAAATATTTAAAATTAGACTCAACATTTTGGGTGTGCAGGATAACATCTATCTAAAGGCATGGCTCCTGTTGGTAGATGGAGAGCACTAACCCACAACAAAAGCAATATAAAAACAGCTTCTTTAACTGCAATGGTTCTTTGATGCTGGTATCTTGATGGACAACTGAATCCCAGGTCTATGATGTTTGTTTTCCAAATGACACTTGACTTGGCTAGAGAAGCTAAGAAGATAAAGGAAAAAAAAAGTAATTGGGGCATTTATATATAGAACATCAGGCTTGAGGAGAACAGGTTAGCCAAATTCAAAGTGCAGTAAGGTTCACACACCCTGCACTTTGGTCATTAGAAAAAGTCTACATAGACATTGCAAGCAACCCCAAGTTTCCTCAGTGGACAGCACTTCCAGTAGGTACAGAGTGGTTGCAACGTCCCACAGATCCCACTGGTAGCAGATGGACAGCTCTGAGGGTCCTTGCAGACCCTCCAAAAGCAAATGAAGAAGGGGCGGTCTTATCCCTCACACCTCCTCCAGGTGTTAAGAGCTAACTATTACCTAGCCAGAGGCAGTCCCTTTTACTTCCTACCCTCTCTTCTCTCTAGCTCAGTCTCCAGACAAGAACCAATACAAAAAGATCCAAAATAGATTTATATCTAAAATGAAGCAGGCCCTAAACTCTCAGCTTAGACTGACCTTTCCTGTCAAGTGTACTCAGCAGATGCGGAATGTTTATAATACAGGGTTGTGGCTTTCAGGATCATTATGTAGGAACAATGAATTGGGACAAAGGGGATTATAACCAAAGAAAAGATATTAGGACCTCAACCTAGGAGGTTTTGGGTTTTTTCCTATTCTTGTGTGGAAAGTTCTAAACTACACCAATTGTCCACCTGTGGGGCAAAACAGCAGGGGCTAATTGGGTTTAGCTCACTTACTTGGTTCTGAAAACAAGAATGGTCGATATTTAAGTTTGGTGTTAGGTTACAGCTAGTTTTGGTAGTTCCCAGTAACAGCCAAAGTCAATGATGTTTTGGCAATCTTATTTTCCCTCTGTTCACTTGGGTTCTTTTTAGATGCCAGGAAACCCTTTCACAGACGTGTGGGTCTCACTGTGTTTGGAGTAGGCCTTCCAGTTCTCTGCACATCTCCCTGATGAATTCTGCTAGCCACGATTGGTCCTCACCCTCAATGCTCTCTTCTTGGTCGCTGCTCTGTCCTACTTGTCATAGATCACATCAGCCTCCCCAGAACCTGGTAGGTTTTCACAAAATGGAAAACATTTACATCCATGGTCAAGCAAATTAATTGAGAAACCCTGGCAGCCACGGGATGAGACTGAAATAGACACTAAGAACCTAAAAAAGGATGGAGTGTGGAGGGAGGAAGAAAGCACAAGTTGAAAATAATTTCTCCAAGTCTAATGCAGCACCCAGATAAGTCTCTTGCCCTCAGAGTAGCCTCTTCCATTAACATTCATTCTGAAGGGAGATCCTGGTCCCCAGGGGGCACATGGAAGACAAAGGCAGATCCAGACCACAGCCCTGCCTCTGTGGATGCCAAGGGTGATGTGGGCATTTTGACCATCCCTGTTTAAAGCAGAAAATAATAGGAAGTGACCTCTATCAGAGACTGTTTCCTCTGGTGTCTGAAAACACCCACGGACACCCATGCAGACTCATGCACACAAACTACGCACAAGCAGGCTCTGGCCGGGAGGCAGCTGCTTTTTCTTCTGGCCTCTAGGTTTAAGCCAAGTAAGAATCAGGTTGCTTGGGTGTGGCTCTGGGCCTGCCTGGGGCTGCATCCCTAGGACAGGCTGGGTGTGCCCTAATCCAAATCAATAGATATGCAACGACACTGCTTCACACGTGTGACCCTCTTCTTCTTGGTGGGTGGCTGCAGTTCAGGGCAGTTGAGTGTGACCATCATGGTGGTGAATTTCTTGGGCTTGCAGAAGGAGCAGGACTGAAAGGAGCCTTCCTCCTTCCGGATGTGCCTGGGGATGTAGAAGGAGTTACACTGGCCGTAGCAGAAGCGGTTGATGATGGTGCGGCTGTTACAGCCCTCCTCGTGGATGGTCTGCTTAAGCGGCTGGGTTTTGCACCAGTCTCGCTTCAGGTATTTGCGCTCGGTCACGTGGAGGGCCTCTTGACTGGACTCCAGCACCTCCTCCCCGGGCATGGCAGTGCCCCGCCCCTGGCCCCGCCCCCGGTTCCTGGAGCCGGGCTGCTGGGGCGACTGAGTCTGCTCAGAGTCATTGTGCTGAGCCTTGTCTGGCGGAGGAATGGCACCTTGGGACCCTTTCTTTTTTCCTTCAGCAGCTGGCAGCAGGGTTCCCAACAGGAGAAGCAAAGCTCCCACGGTGTAGGCGGTGCGGCTCATACTAAAGGGAAGCAGAGAGGGGGAGAGACGACAAATGGAAGAGTGAATTAAGTAAAAAATAATATCACCTAACATTTTATGTGGCACTTGTTAAACACTTTATATAAAATATTTCACTGGTTTCCCACACTCAAGTACAATTATTCCCATGACCCACCCTCCCCACCCCCAGTCAGCAAGCTGTGAAAGTAACCAGCCAGGCCCACAACGAACAAGGCAATATGGAAACTCAGCCAGGACAGTTGTGTGGACTCCCATAAGATTTCCTTGCTGGTTTCTGACACCCAGTTACATTTGACTTTGCATTATGGTCACTTAACCGTATTCATTCTTGTATTTGACAACATGAGGCTTTTCACTGTTACCAGGCATTGGAAAAAGAGCTGCATGAAAGCAAGTGACAGAGCCTGGCTTGGTGGCTCAAGCCTGTAATCCCAGCACTTAGGGAGGCTGAGACAGGAGAATCTCAAGTTCAAAACCAGCCTCAGCAATGGCGAGGTGCTAAGCAACTCAGTGAGACCCTGTCTCTACATAAAACACAAAATAGGGCTGGGGATGTGGCTCAGTGGTCCAGTGCCCCTGAGTTCAGTCTCCAGTACCAAAAAAAAAAAAAAAAGCATGTGACAGGAGAAAGAACAATTTAACAAGAAGCACACTGGATGAAAAGGCAAGCAGAGTTTCTGGGTGTAGTCCTAGTGCAACCACTTGCTGTCTAAACTCACTTTCTGCTTGATACATGACTCCATGTAAGCAGAGATACAAAAACACCTTTCCCAGAGAGGTCATTCAGGTCAAATTTGATATAAAAATAAAAGTAATTTGAGCACTAGACAAACATATACAGACAGCAGTATTGCAGATAGAACAAATGACTTCAGCAGGCAGATCATATAACTCTTAAGATTCCTCTACCCCTCACTTATTCTCATCTTGAAACTGGGTCCAGATATTCCTCTTATCACTCTTTATGTCATAGTATATGCTTTTTTACTTTTTACGTGGTAAAATGTTACTCTCTTGTGTGTCTGTGTGAGCACATTAAATTTAAAAGGTAGAAAAATGACCTGTAGGCCCAATGCTCAGAAGGGTGAGGCAAGAGGATTGCTTGAGCCCAGGAATTCAAGACCAGCCTAGGCAACACAGTGAGACCCCTCCGTCAAAACAAAACAAAACAACAAACACACACAAGGCAACCTGGTAGAAAAATGGGCGTGATAGAACGGTTATGTGCAAAAGTTTGCATTAATAAACAGCATAGGCATGTTGAACAAATTAGTGACAATGAATTATTGTGGGTGGGTCTAGAGCTAGATATGGGTCAGAAAGGGCATATGAATGGTGACATAAATATATAAGGCAGAGGGAAAATTGATTGTTTTTTTTTTTTCAAAGAGAAAAATGGATGCAGTGAATGAAGCATATCAGAGAAAGAAAGACTTTTAGGTTGTTTAAGAGAGGTAGAGCAGAAGGAGAAAAAAGAGGACAGAGAGAGCCAGAGAGTGCAAGAGAGAAGCATCAGACTATCCTGATTCTCTGGGGAAAGTCTTCCTGTGCCAGACAGTGCAACCCTCAGGGGGAATCTTGTTTATATACAGGTTCTGACTCTCCAGTCTGCCTTTCTAATCCAGTTCTGAGTAGAAGGTCTGTGGCACTTGGGGCCATGGGGTACAATGGGAATTGTGAAAATGGGGATGCTTTTTCTTTTCTTTTTTTTAAATTTGTTCTTTTTAGTTATACATGATAGACAGTAGAATGTATTTTGATATGCCATACATACATGGAGTAGGGATGTATTTTCTTTTTAAGAATGCAGTTTCAAATTCACAAGGTCCCTCCCCAGGCCATCACAACATCCGACCTGATTTCTGAGGTCTCCTTTGGCCCACGCCTGTGGCTTCCTAAGCTGAAGGACACAGCTGTGACGTACTCATTTCCTTGCTCTTCCCAACGCTAGCATTGCACATGATAACCCCTAAGTGCCATGTAATAGTAACCTTAAAATTTCCCCCCAAGCAACCTGACAAGTTGGTATAATTACCTAGAATAATTTTCTTTCAAAGATAAAAGCAGATTAGCTTCTACATTCTCAAATGGACAGCCTCTGATAAGTAAAGACTATTCAGCCCAAACTAAGATAATTATTTAAATGTAATAACATTTAAAGCATCCTTAAATGTCATCTTCTTTCCAACATTATCCTAATACTTTTGGGCAAGTTCAAATTTGGAGCTGATAATGTGACATTTAGCTCTTGTTCCAAATGTAGGTTCCCTGGCTTTCATCAGTTTATGTTACAACATCCTTGTTCTTTAAACAGAGACTCTTTTGCCCCAACAACAAAAAAAAATTAATTTCTTTGTTTTGTCTTTTTAAAAAATCACTTATAAGAAAAGTTCAGTTATAAAACAGTACTGATTTTCTCCAGAGACTCAGAGAACATGAGGCATGACCATTCAGTTTCCTGGGCAAGTATGATGTGAATTTGAGAAACTTTTTTTACAAATTTCTGTTGTTTACTCAATTCAGGGCCAAGATCTAAAATAAAACTAATTCACTGAGCATTTCAAAGGAGGTGTAGATAAGATGGGCCTAAGACCTATGCCCACAATCTTATTCTAAAACTGACCTACTGGCCAATTCAGTCCTCCCAACCAGGACCTCCTAAGCCCACCATCTCAAGCCAATCTGAGATTGACTGCATATGTAAGTATGCACCATCAGGCCATCCCTTTCACAAACATCTATCCACAAAATGTAATTTTTTTTCTCTGTACCAACTTAGGACACTTTTTATACTCAGTCTTTCCTTCCTGACATTTTCACTTCTAGTGAAGATCTAGTCTGAGAGTCAGTGAGGGTTTGTTCATCGTCAGTGCTTGGCACAGAGTAGGTGCTCATTAAAATTTGTTAAATAAATGGTTGTTATGGATGATACAGCTTCTGTCCTTTGCATTTTAAAATGTCTTCACTGGTTCCAGTGTGTAGAAAAGCCAACTGCAATGTTTTTGGTTTATAACCCTTGGTATGGCAAACTCCTCCTAGCCTAGAGAGTTTCCTACCACTTGCTTTTCTTTTTCCAGGGAAACACAAATGTTCCCAACTTTTTACCTGGTACCATGTGGAATAATATTGGTTTTATTTCCTAATTGAAGTTACTGAATATACTATGACAAAAACTAACAACAAAGCAATGAACTCAAAATTAGTAGACTGGGTTTTCAGTTTCCATTTAGACAAACTTACTGTTCTTATGGAAGATTGCATATCCCATAAGCCAAAGGGGTCTAGAGTAACAGGCTGTTTTGGGGGGTTTTTTAAAGTAAACTTTTCTCACAATAAGATTTTTTAGGTGTGGAAAATGAAATATTTTTCATTTCTAAAATGTTCTTTAAATATCTTCAGTGGTTATTGTGAGGCTTTTGAGTTCTTAAACTATGGTTATTCAAAGAAAAATAAAAAGCAACTTCAAGAATCTCAATCAACAGAGAGACCTCAGCTTCTTAGAGAATAGCTGTGCTCTGTAGCACCATGAATATTCTACATGAACAAGATTGAGGGATTGAGAACTGGAATTAGTACTGGAACCAGGGTTCTGTCAGTCATTGTGGTCAGTCATCCATGCCTTCTCCACCCCTAGAATAGTCTTGATCATTCAGTGAAGGAAACAGGAGTGTTTTCCTCTTGTAAATATCATAAATGTACAGGAAATCAAGATGTAAATTCCTTGAAGACAATTCTCTTCCACAGAACACTAGCAATTGCCTCATAATCAAAAAGCAGTCCATTTGGAGGCTGAGACAGGAGAATCACGACTTCAAAGCCAGCCTCAGCAATGGCAAGGAGCTAAGCAACTCAGTGAGACCCTGTCTCTACATAAAACACAAAATAGGGCTGGGGATGTGGCTCAGCGTTCGAGTGCCTCTGAGTTCAATCCCCAGTACCAAAAAAAAAAAAACAAAAAAAACCCAAAGGTAAAAAAAAAAGCAGTCCAAATGCTCATCTGGATTTAGGTTCCTGTGAATTATTCTCCATATCCAACAATTAGCTGCAAACAATTTATGATAATTTCCATTTATAAGGTCACCTATTCACATCATTCAATTAAAGCTCATAAACCCAGCGTGCATGACACCTGACAAATCACCTGATTCTCCTTTGCAGGTGTTGTTTTATGCCTTGCCTTGCATGACTTTCCAAATGATTTGGGGGTCCTAGGGGACAGGAGTGCCAAGGGCTCCCTAGGAAGGATGGAATGGGGTTCCGCGGGACAAGGGTATGGGGTGGTCAGTCACAGAGTCACTTCACCCAGACTCTGGGGGCTTGTAAGACTGCCCTGCCGGAGTGAGATGCAGAACCCCTTTATTCCAGAAAGTACAACAGCTTATGTATGGTCCTCAGACCAATCATGGCCCCAAGGTTACAACCAACGGGGTATTGCTCAGTCAGGTGTGCAGTCCATCAGCATAGGATGGGGAAAGAGGGAGGGGAGGGGTTGAAGGTATGGGGAGTGCTCCTACATGCAGGTAGTATTATTATTCTTTCCAAAGTCCACCTTAACGACCTCTTAGAGGATTTCTGCTTCTCCAAGTAGTGTGATCATATTTTCATGGTAAGCTTTCTCTTGCAACTATTCTCCAATAGCAAGCCTCATTCCACCCCACCCTACTGTCTTCCTCTCCAATCCACATCACCTGTCTCAAAAGACATACTCTTAAAGCGGGTCTTCTCTTCCTTATGCTTTCCTTCCAGTTCCTAGTGATCAAGAGCAAATGCCAGCAAAAAAGATAAACCATAGTAACCATCTCCATCCTGGACAGGTTATGATGATTATTCCAATCCTGGCAAGGACTCAAAGTAGAAAACTTTCCTCTAATTCTGGAGACTCAGAAATAAAAATGATATGTGTGACCTGTTTCCAACACTCTTATCTTTGGGAAAGTTTGGGCCAGCTCCTTTCAGCACTCTTCACATTGAATTTCTCATTTTAGCCAAGTGACCTGTTCAGACTCAGTTAAATGGAGTTCTGAGTGAAAATTACAGTGAAACCCAGATGTCTGTGCCTGAGCTTCTGGTTAATTCCTCCACCTGAACCAGCTTTTAGAAAGATGTTCAACAGGCATGCCATCAAATTATTCTCCCAGCACAAAACGTAATGGAATTATGCAAATGCTCCACTTGCAGGCCAGGTTTTAGAATAACTATTCCTTTTTCCCAGAACTAAATATTTGGGAAGAATAAAGGTTATTTTTTGAATTTGATCTTTAATTTAAAAAAGAACAATTAACTTTTAGAAATTAGAGAATTTTCTTAAGAATAAGGGTTGGGTTTTGTTTTGTTTTGTTTTTTGTTTTCATTTTTGTTTCTATTTTCCAGAAAATGTGCACCAAGGAGATCAAAAGAGTTGACAGCTGGCACACCAATAGATAATAAAATCCCATCCCCTGCCTGTTGCATGTCTCTTAACCACAACCTCCCTATACTGAAGATCATTTAGGCCAAATCAGATCACTGCCCAACACACATCATAGGCAGGAAGGAGACCTCCTGGTGGTTAACTATCTCAGGAGCTCAAAGTTCATTGGAAGATTATTATTTAGTGAAGCTAGTGATTGTATACAATACTTGAGGTCAACAGGAAATGAGTCAAAAAGTAACAAATATTAAATATTCATTTAAAAGCACTATTGAAGAGACAGCCAAGTTATAGGTTGTGTATTGTAAAGAAATATATGTTAGTCACTGTGTAAGTGGGATTCAGGATGAAATTCAGAACCATCTGTGATATATAGCAGTGCTGTATCATATTACTAGTTCACCCAACACCACCACAAATAATAAAAGTTACCTTTTATTTTTGAGCTTTTACTATGCTAAGTATTGTAATGCTAAATTCTGTCAGAATATTATCATTTTGCACAACAAAATATGAGGTAGATAATATTGTCTTTGTTTTTACAGCCAAGAATCTATTCAAGGTCACGCAGCTTGTAAGAGGAGAGCGAGGGTTTAAGTTCAGTTCCACCTAGCCTCACCCCCAATGTGTCTTTAACTACTGTCCCACTGACACCCAGCAGAGTCTTTAAGGAACACATGGGTTTGTTTTCTAATGCAATAAAATTAGAAGAATATTATAAATCAAAAATAATTATCTATTTTGTATCTTTATGTTTAACATGTGAAGAGACAGACTTCTTTGTACCAGGAATTCCTGTTGTACTTTACATTTCTACAAGCATATATTAAAAGTAAAGACAGTTCCCCACAGACATAAGATATGGCTGGTAGCACCTGCCTGATCTGTGCCTTCCAGTTAGATGCTACAGTCACTTTCCCTAATTGCCACCTCTCTTTTCCTTTATAGGAAAGGTTTATGCCTTGTCTTTTACTTTTGGTTCTAGAACATACTCCACAACTTTGCTCTCAGCAAGTATTTGCTGGGAGAGCAGTCTGACATGCAATTTCTTCACATTTTTACCGCTTTGACCATTAAAACTGAAGTAATGATGGCTTCAGTTGAGAAGGTGGTGCAGGCAGCTCTCATTCAGAGATGTGGAGATATAACAGGTTTCTATTCTTCCCTGTATAACCACTCACATAAAGGCTACATTAGCTAACCTGATTTTCTACAGACTGTGGGTTACCAAAACATTTCACTCAAAATGAACTTTTAAGAAAATAGGAAACTTGTGAAATAACAAAGTTTACAAAAGACCTAATTCCTACAATGACCTGGAGGTTAAACACACACACACACACAGAGACTACTACAGTTCTAAAGAATCCTTAAATAATTACTTGATACTCACAATTGAACAGTACAATTTATCTAGTGATAGTAATCAAATCACCTACAGTTGTAGACTTGGCTGGGAGAGGGAGTGAAGGAGAATGTAATTCTCTTAGGATCTTACCCTCTTTGCTTTGAAAAGTCTATCCCATCAAGTCCACCATGCCCCCTGATGCTCCCCACTTCTAAATAAATAAATAAATAAATAAATAAATAAATAAAATAAAAATTGGAGGAGGGCAGCCCTGGAGTGAAAGAAGACTCCTTGCCCTGGGATCAGGGTTATCTTAACCTCTTCTACGCTATTTATTTAACTTGTGTGTGCACAAGGAAGCCAGTACTCTGGGGTCTCTGGGACAGTTGAAAACCCTGGTGACCCACTGAACACAATAGACTGTTTAAATCAGTCCGTGTCCTGGCACCATCTCTGGGGAACATAAACAGACACGCACACCGCTTGGATTTGCTTTTTCCAGCAGAGGATCCAATTACCCACGGATGGTCTTCTCTGCCCTCAAACCGTTTAAGAGTAGATTTTTCACCCCTAACTTTGAGGCTATAATTCTGCCTAAAAGAGCTGAGATTTGGTGTCGGTCAAGGAGGGGCAAATGGCAGCTGGGTCATACCAGAGAGTAGTCCTGAGTGTGCGGGAAGGGGCTCACAGTAGAGGCTATTCACATTAGCATAATCTTCTCTGGTGACCCTCACCAGAACCTGGCACCAGAAAACGCGAAGCTGGAGCACTCCCAAGGTGGAATGAGATCTGAAGGCGATGCCAAGCGAGAGCTGTTGTACGTCGGTTTCCAAACTTGAAGTCTACAAATAATTATGACTAGAGAGGTGACAGCACTGTTTATCCCCCTACCGCCTCTCTCCGAGAGCTATGACCTGGCTGCGGGCGAGGAATAGGGACGACCAGCGCATTCTAGCAGAGGACTAGCCTACAGCAGCCGAGTCCCACGTCTTCGGTAGCTAGCCAGGCGCACGTATCAAGACGAGGCTGGTACCACAGGGATACAGATTAAGGGGCACTCTCAGAAAGGGAACTATCTAACGGTCGCTTCTCCGCGCCTGCACTTCTGCAAGTCAAGGCGCGTGTGGAACCTAGAGAGGTTCGAATTGAAAACCAAGCATTCATGAGTGCGCGGACAGAATGCTAGTGTGTACGGTGTGTGGTGTGCGCCCAGTGAGCACTGAGGGTTCGCAAGATCCAGCGCCCAGGACCGCCTACTGTACTCCAGCTTCGGGTTACTGGACCCTAGGATTTGCGGCTAAACCCCGCCGCTCCGCTCTCCCAGAGCTCTCCTGCCTGAGTCATCTCATCTCCCCAACTAGTAAATTCATTCTAAGTCTTAGCATCCCTGAATCTGTGGCATAGTAACTCTCCGGACCCCTAAAACGCCTCCAGCCCCAGCGCAGCGCTTAAACCACAAGGGCCCCTCTCAATACCACTTGCAGAGCCGTCGGCCGCCCCGAGGTAAGTTCCCACCGCTGCTGCTCAAGATCCCGCGACTCCCGAGCTCCGGCAGCCCTGACTCCTCGCTTTCGAGGTACGCGCGAGTCTAGCTGAGGCTGCTGCCACGAGCACCAAGAGCATGTTTGCGGGGCTGCAGGAGGTGGAAAATTAGATGCAGGGTCCTGCCCACTCTTTTTTTTTTTTAATATTTTTTTAGTTGTTGATGGATCTTTATTTTATTCATTTATTATTTATATGTGGTGCTGAGGATCGAACCCAGGGCCTCACGCATGCTAGGCAAGCGCTCTACCGCTGAGCTACAGCCCCAGCCCCCTGCCCACTCTTGACACCTTTTTCCCTAATGTTTTGCAGTAGACCCAACTAAGCGAGGTCACAGCATCCACGACCTAGACAGGAAGGACCCCGCGATGCTTCTTCAGGGTTCACGCCAGGCAGTAGCAGGATCTGGACGCACCGAGGGCTGCCTCGCGTCTGAATCGAGGGGGACTTGGGGATCCTTTGGGGCGCGCGCGAACACACACACACACACTCCTCTCCCTTCATCCCTCCCTACAGGGTGCCTCCGCGCTCACCTGTCAGTGTGGTGAATCTTTCGGCCCTGCGCTTTCTACGCGTGGTGCTGGGTGCAGCCACGGCTCAAGTGGCTTGGACTTGGCGCAGCCGGACTGAGGTTGACGCTACTGCTGTGCACTGAATCGCCCGGGCCGCCAAGCGCGCACCGAGTGTCGGGCATCTCGCTGTCTCCCATTTAAATGCCGGCGGCCAAGCACTGCAGCCCGGTCGCGCCTCTCCATTGGCCAGGCGCAGCCGCCGCTGGCGGACCCGTTATCCGCCCCCTTTCCCGGTACTGCCCCCGCCCCTTGCACCCCGCCTGCTTCCCTGTGGGGTCCCCTCTCCGCCCGCCTCGCCTCTTTGTCTGCTCCCCCCGCCCCGGAGGGCTGGGAGAGGTCACCCCAGGGAACCGCGCCTGGAATGCACAGCAAATCACATTTTCCGCTCCTGTTGGAGAGGGAAGCGCGGGAGGAAATCCCCCCGGCTCCTGGCCCCTCATTCCTCCTCCGCCCCAGGTCCGACCGCTTCGCTCCTCCGCGTCGAGCCCCAAGCTCAGTAGCGGAGGCTGCACTAGGAAGAGCAAGGTCCTCACGGGATCCCGACGGATGAGGCGATTCTTAACCCCTGGAGAGAACTACGGGACGCTCTGGTCTAATGATCGCCGCGGCTTTGGCGGCTCCGCCCGAGATCCCCAACTTCGAGGGCGCTGACCCCTGCGCCCGCATTAACACCGGCGGGCTCGCCGGCCGCCAGCAGGAGCCTGTCGCCAACATGACACCCTTCTCTTCTCGCCCCCCACGGGTTCTTTCAGCTCAGTTGCCGGCGGCTGTGAGTTGTACAGAGGGGAGTACGAAGGTGGAGGATAAAATTAGAAGAACCTTAACAATCAAGGTTTCCACTTCTAACTGGCCTTAAGGGAAAGAACAATCACTAGGCGTGAGGGGTTTCCATATAAAAGAATAAATCAAGAAAAGAAAACATTGGATGAGGATATAACTTCCCAGAAATTTAAGACAAAAACTTACATGGAAAACCGATGTCACATTCCGTATTCATTACTAACACCCCTAAGAAAAGAGGAAGCAGAGAACATGCCAAGGGTGTAAACATTTTTCAAAAAATGAGTGAACACATTCAATTTTTCTCTTAGCTTGGAGATTGTTCCTCAAAGAGATGGTAAGTTTTGTGTGTTGCGATTACAGCGTGTGCAAAAATCAACCGGTCTCCTAAGTCTGTGGAGGGACTCTATCAGCCAGGTCAAATGAAGACTCTGAAAAAGATTTGTTAAAGATGGAAATTTGAAGGTGTCTGTATTGCCTAAAGTAAAAATAAACTACGAAACTCATCAAAAGATACTTAGGCAAGACCCGTGGTTTAAGCACACTTGTCTAGCAAAACAAAACAAAACCGGAAAGCAGCATACTTTTTTTCTCTTAATAAGGCATTTAGGGGAAAGAACAAGAAACACGAACACCTATGAGATACTGTTAGGAATTTGAAAGAGAGTTTTAGAAGTAAATGAAACAAGAAGAAAGTTTCCTTGAGTTAATCACTACAGAATCTTAATCATCCGAAAGTTTTGGTTGTGCAAATGGCGGTTTCTGGACATGAATGCCATGCTGCACTTCACATGCTTTTCAGTAGGTTTTTTGTTGAATCATCCCCTAAGCCATAGTTGTCTATAGGATGGGAACATTCAATGGACTTAAAGATCTATCCTGGTCAAGTGTGCTCCTGGAGGGAGAGATAGTCAGAAATACACAAAACACTCTGGCAATTAAGAGTTCAGGCAAAGCCCACCACCAAGCTGTATGCAGCCAGATGCTCTCTCTGTGTGAGAACTATTCCTCAGAGAAAAGGGAGCACATTTTACACATTCACTAACTCTTTCTAATCTAAAAGCAATGCTTCAATCATATTTTTTCATGTAAACTATCCCACCTACAAAGAGGTGAAATTTACCTCTTGAAATGGAAGTAATTGTTTTTGGAACCTTGCCATTGGGGCTTTATAAGTCTTTATCTAGTAAATGTGGATAATCACCGTAACTCTTTCTTGGAAAGATTCTCTGACCATACTCTCTACAATAGAAACACCTCACCACCACCACGCACACACAACTCTAACCCGTTCACTCCATCATTTTTCTTCATTGTCAGTTCTTTCTCACTGTCATCTAAGTATTTCCTGCCACTGAAATGTAAACTTCATGAGAGCAGGGACTTTGTCTATTCTGGTTACTTTGATTACATAAAGCACACAGAACATACAGTGTCTTACACAGAGCTGGGATCCAGATAAATGCTTGTGGATTGAGAATGTTCAGCATATTTCCACTATCTAGGATCATCAACCGAGCCAAGTGCTGTGGACAAAACTACTGCCAATATGGTAAACATAAGCCCTTATCTTGTAGAGTTTATCATCTAGTATGCTTGTAACTATTTATTTAGATGTGCAAGTTTTGGGCCTCATGTTTGTGTTTCCATAACTCAACCAGTCATTGCAAACCATTATCCAATCAAGATGAAGGCAAAAGTGTAAAAATGCCTGAGAACTCTTTTATTTTTTAAATTTTTTTTGTAGTTTTAGGTGGACAGAATGCCTTTATTTTTATGTGGTGCTAAGACTCGAACCCAGTGCCTCACACATATTAGGCAAGTGCTCTACCACTGCTACAGCTCCCGCCTCCTCCCCACCTTAGAACTCTTTAAGCATAATTACCTAATTGAAACTTGCTCCTAGTAAGGGGAGAAATAGAAGAGCTCAATGTCATCAATGTCAGACTTCTAAATTTGAGGTGCCTAAGCAGTGATCTAAGTAGTGAAACTACTTTCAAGTTACCTTGAGGCTACATGAGAAGAGTAGCTCCTGATGAGCTCCTGGTTTATAAAGTCCTTTTTCCTTTTTTCTTTTTCTTTTTCTCTCTTTTTTTGGTACTGGAGATTGAACTCAGGGGCTCTCGACCACTGAGCCACATCCTCAGCCCTATTTTGTGTTTTATGTAGAGACAGGGTCTCACTGAGTTGCTTAGCTACTTGCCATTGCTGAGGCTGGCTTTGAACTCGCGATTCTCCTGTCTCAGCCTTCCTAAATGCTGGGATTACAGGCTTGCGCCACTGTGCCTAGCTGTAAATTCCTTTTTTCTTGTTCTGTCTACCTGTTTATAAGAAAACATGTGTAGAATATAGTGTCTAACCCCAAGATGCTAATAGGCTATTCTGCAGGTCCAGGAAAGAACTTTAAAGACTTTTGTAGGCAAATTTTTGCTTAGACCTGTGGAAACTATTGACAGCTGTTCATTCAATGGCAGAGATGATGCCATCTTGCATTGGATTAGAAAGAATAAGGCCTTTTACATATTTGGAGTTTATACATTTGGTGTGCCCTTTCTACAGAAAAAAAGTGATAAACAATAAGCTTAACAATAGCTAAAGAAAACAGATATTTGAAATAGTTACATAACAGTTAAATGATTCATATTCAGAATGGATTCTCTTATATAACAATAAGAAAAGAAAGACCTACAAATAACCAAGAGAATAAAAAGAAACCTGAACAGCCAATAAACATGAAAAGATTCTAGATTACACCAGTAAAGCAGGGAGAAAGTGAAATAAGAAAAATAGTCTTCCTTATCAGATTAACAAAGATTTAAAAGCCTGAACATCCAGCATTGAAAAGTGTGGAGAGGCGGGTACTCAAATGCATTGGCAGCGAGGATGTAATTGATGTGAACATTTCAGTGAACAATTTGCCAATACACAAAATTAAATAGGCACCTAGTAATCACCCTGCCACTCCACTTCAGAGTAAACATCTTAGAGGAGCCTAACCATTAGCCTAACTAATATGGGGTCTAGAAACTTACATAAATATATCTATTGTGCTATCACTTATAACCATTTCAATATCCTTTAATAGGATTGATAAGCATAAGATAATATTTTACTCACATGACAAAATGCTATGTAGCTACTAAAAAATGGGCTAGAATATATATTTATATATATGTATATATATTTCAACTTAGAGCTCAAAAACAATGATGTTTAGGAAGTTGTAGAAGGGCACTAACAGTGTGACACTATGTATACTTTATAATAAACACATAAAATAGTAGTATAATTTGTTTATGAAAACATGTGTTCATATAAATGTATAAATAGTGGGTTGGAATCTAGACCTTTGATGGTGCTCATCAGAATGGGGGTGGGAGCTGATGGATTAGGGATGAAACATTACAGACAGTCCAACTTTATGATGCTTTTTAAAAATTCTTCTTCATCTTGAAACAAATACAACAAAATGTTGACAATCTGAGTTTCTGGGTGTTCATGAATATTTCATGAATATTTGTTAGATTATTCTCTCTATGATTTGGTAATTTAAATTTTTTTTCAAATTAAAAAGTTTGATAATAGTGATTAATCCCTTGTGTACTAAGAACTTTTGCTTTCTCAGTGTCATCTGTAACCAGCTCCAATCAGAATACGCATGTTTCCAGAACACAGAAAAACCCCTCTGGATGGTTATATGTCTACTGATCTGCCTGAGGATTGACTCCTGGCTGTCCCCTTGTTCTCCACACATCAGCAGTAAAATGTTGACCAGTTTCCTGTATATGAAAAATACATGTGCATGTGAAAATTCTAAACAGTGCTGCCAAATACAAGTATATGAAACAATGAATTACTCAGATCATTTTAATACAATGTTTAGCTTATTCCATACAAGTATTGATTGCAAACACTACATATGCGGTGTATGCAAAAGGTGAAAGCATAAAAGTTTGACTATGGTTCTGCACAGTCAATATGCAGACGCAGTGGAAATTAGTTCTGAATTTGGAGACAGAAGGATCCAAATAAGTTCCTGACTCCTCCTGAATGCCTCTGGTTTAATATTTTAACCCTGGGAGGCCAAGTTCAATCATCGGTGTTATAGGAATGGTAATAATAGCTACTCCTGGATGGAGGATGGAATTAAGTAAAATAACCTCTATGAAAATGCCAGACATCTAATAAACATCAGTTTCAGCATGAATACTAAAGTTCAGTTGGAAGCAGAAACACAAACTATTAAAATTTAATATAAGCATAAGTTGTGTCTTGTGTAGCTTTATATTCACAGTATATAATACAGTGAAAGGCACATTAGTAGGGTGCTTTAAAAAATTACTAAATTACTAGTTGCATAGAGAGAAGGAAGGAGAGAAGGGAAAATGAGGAAAGAAGGGAGGGATGGAGGGAGGAACATGGGAAGAAAAGAAGACAGAAAGAGGGAGGGAGAGAGGAAAGAAAATGACTGATACTGTTTCAGTAAACGGCACTGGCAACTTCTATTTTCTGGTAAAACCAGGAATTGGTATAACTACTCCACAGAGGTGCATAAGCAGAAGGGCAAATCTTTCTGCCTCTCTTTTGTCTGCACCATAGCAATCACTTTAACCAAAAGTTACAGTTCTCAGGATGTTTCCACTGCAGAGAGGCTGAGAAAAAGAGACCAGAAGATGCCTGAGTGCATAGTTAGAGAGCCTGAAACTCCCAAGCAGAGATTGCAAACAGAGACTGGGGAGTGAAACCAGACAGAGAAGCAGAGACAGAAATGTATTCTCAGCAAAAATCTACATACCCAGTGCCTAAATATAACAGAACTCGCTTGAAGTGAGGCTCCCATCCTTGCCTGCAGACTGAGTGACTCTTGTTATGTTTGAAAATTCTCTATTTGTTTTGAGCTCTCTGACATGACCTCACTCTTGGAAAAATTTTGACAGGGACTTTCTTCAGTTATTGATTTTCTGCTTTTTCTTATAGCTTGAACTGCTATGGTTCTTTGTTTTCTAAACTTTTTAAGATACAATTTCCAAGAAAAGTTTATCCTACTGTAGTTTTAAAATGCTCGCGCCTTGGAGAAATGGTGGGAGTGCTAACTGAACTGATAGCCTCTGGGTTTTACCCTGCTATCTTTGCTTTTTTTTTTTTTTTGGTACCAGAGATTGAACCCAGAGGTGAGACAAGGTCTTACTAATTGCTCAGGGTCTCACTAAGTTGCCGAGGCTGGTTTTGAACTTGCAATCCTTCTGCCTTATCCTCCCAAAACACTGGGATTACAGTGTGCACCCCTACACTGGGCCCTATGCTGCTTCTTATTCTTTTACTTTTGGCTTCTTTAGTTCATTTCCAGTCTTTGTTCACATGAGGTCTCTGTTATCAACTAGGAGCCATTTTTTAGGATTTACCTTTTCACTTTTTTGTCTTTTTTTTTTTTAAAGTATGGAAGCACACATGCAAATTTGCTCTTGCTATAACTATCTCATAAGTCACTTGTGCTGGTTTATTCCATCTTTTCAATGGTCTTATAACATTATAAAGCTGTTATAAAATGGTACAAACTCATCACATAAAACTTGGAAATAGATAAAAATATAAAGACAATTAAAAATATCAGTGCCCAAATAACCACTGTCTAGACACACACATGCATGATCTGTGTATATACATGCGTGGATTTTCTTCCAGTTGAATGAAGTGCATGAATGTGTGTGTGCATGTGCTTGTGTGTTGGAGGGAGACAGGGCGATAGGAAACTGCATATGATAAAATAACTTTTTTACTTATGCTAATATTAGAGTTATTTTTTCCAGGCCATTATTAAAATTATTCAAAAATGCCGTTTTAACAGTTATAAAATATTCCCTTAAGTGACTAACTTATTTATTTCCTTTTAGAATTGAGAGAGAGAGAGAGAGAGAGAGAGTTAGTTCATATACATATATACATACAGATGTCATTATAGTTTGGATCTGGAAAGTTGAAGGCTTGGTTCCCAGCTGGTGGTGCTATTAATGGGGGGTGCTATTAATGGGTGCTATTAATGGGGGGAAGAAGAAAATATACGAGGTTGGGCCCAACTAGAAGAAGTAAGTCACTGGGCACATGCCTTTGAAGGGTTTATTTTATCCCCGGACCTTTCCTCACTTTCTTTATCTGCTTCCTGGTTGCCATTAGGTGAGCAGCTTTGCTCCACCACAGCCTCCCCTCCATGATATTCTGCCTTCCCACAGGCCCAGAAACAATGGAACCAAGTGTCCATAAACTGAAACTTCTGAAACCATGAGCCAAAATAAATCTTTCCTCTCTTAATTTGATTTCCCAGGTATTTTGTCATAGTGATGAAAAGCTGAATGACATGAATATATATGTATCTCTTAAAGTTCCCTTTTATTAACTACTTGATATGTACCAAACACTAGGCTTTATAACCATTATCTAATTTAATTCTTACAAGAAATCTGTGGAATTCCTACTATTATTTCTTCTTTCTTTGAAGACCAGGAAGCTGATGTCCAGAGAAGTTGTGTCACTATCTCAAGGGTACATAACTATATGAGGCAGGGAAAGAATTCACAGCTGGCTGAATTCACACTATGCCCCCTCAAGTAGCTTTAACAACGTATGCTCTGATTTACATCATGCA
>PVHX01013474.1:27622-54665 GCA_004024805.1 Geosciurus inauris | reverse complement strand
TTTAATATATACAAATTTAAGATCGTTTCATCTTGCCAATTGGATCATTTATTTATCCATTTATTTTATTTATTTATTTATAAATTTTATTTTTTAGCTGTAGATGGACACAATGTCTTTATTTTATTGCTTTGTACGTGGTGCTGAGGATCGAACCCAGGGCCTCACGCATGCGAGGCAAGCGCTCTACCGCTGAGCCACAATCCCAGCCCCCCAGTAACCACTCTTGAACACACAAAATAATAAAAAGTGGTTTGTTGCTAACAAATACCAAAAATGTGGAAGCAGCTTTGGAATTGGGCAATGGATGGAAGCAGGAAAAGTGTGGAGGTGCATGCTATAAAAAACCTAGATCACCATGAACAGAGCATTAAGGACAATTCAGGTGAGGGCTCAGAAGATAAGAGCTGTAGAGAGAGCCTAAATCTCCTTAGAGATTACTTAAGTGATTGTGATGAAAACACTAGTAGAAATACAGACAATAAAGGCCATTTTGATGAGGTCACAGATGAAAATGAAAAACAAGGTTCCTGAAACTGGAGGAAAGGCCATTCTAATTATAAAAAGACAATGAATTTAGTTGAATGCTTTGTGGAGGCAGAATTGTAAGCAATGAAACTCGGATATTTGATGGAAGAAATACCTTTGTTTTTTTTTTGTTTTTTTGGTACTGGGGATTGAAACCAGGGGCACTTAATCACTATGCCACATCCAACATTTCTTTTTCTTTCTTTTTTTGTTACTGGGAATTGAACTCAGGGGCACCCAACCACTGAGCCACATCCCCAGCCCTATTTTGTATTTTATTTAGAGACAGGGTCTCACTGAGTCGCTAAGTGCCTCGCCATTACTGAGGCTGGCTTTGAGCTAGTGATCCTCCTGACTCAGCCTCCTGAGCCGCTGGGATTACCCTGATGTGCCATCACACCTGGCCACATTCAACATTTCTTATTTTTTATTTTGAGACAGGATCTCATTAAGTTGCTTAGCCCTTGCTAAATTGCTGAGGCTGGCCTTGAACTTTCGATTCTCTTGCCTCAACTTCCTGAGTTGCTGAGATTACGGGGTTTGAGCCACCATGCCCAGCTGATGGAAGAAAATATCTAAGGAAAGTACTGAGGAGGCTGCATGGCTTCTTTTGACTGCTTATAGTGAGACAGGAATTTGGGGATGCAGAAAAGGGAAGGAAAGATAAACTGAACCACTGAAATGCAGGAAACGCCCATGAACCTTTGGAACTCCTAAGCAACCCAGTCCACTCCTTTGGCCTGCACCCTTGACCCATGATCTTACCTGCAAAACATGAGGGCGATACGCAAGCACAGGAAAAACTGACATGACATTGTGCAACTCTGCCCCGATTCCACTTCTACTCTGGCCCCTAAACTGTCCCTCTACAAATCTTAAGCTCCCACCAAATATTAACACCCATACCAGAGGTTGCTGTCTCTCTGGAGATAGCCCGCATTCTCCCTTGAATGTGTATTCCTTGTTTTACTCCAAAAGCAACTCATTCTTGAGATATCCCACATTCTCCCTTGGGTGTGGCTCTCCTAAATAAACCTTTGTGTCTCTGACTGGTACGTGCTAATATTCTTTTCTGTCATGTATGCCAAACACCTGCGTTCCTCAGTTGGGTTCCCTTCTCTGGGAAATCCTCAGACCTCCTGTGACAATAGTAAAATGTGAGAAGATAAAAAATTAAAGATGGAATTTATAATTGAAAGGGAAGCAGAATTTAAAGATTTGGAAAATTCTTAGCTTGGTCAGGCTGTAAAAGCCTGCTTGAGACAGAATACCAAGGGTTTGGGCCCAACCACCTTTTGATAAGGAGATTAGTATGGCTAGAATGAGGCCAAATGCTATTCATCAGGACAAAGGAAGAATGACTCTGAGGCATTTCAGAGATTTTTGAGGCTGCCAGTGGCATCACAGGCAGAGTGCTAAGGCCTTGAGGGCAGAATGATTTCAAAGGAGAGGACTGTGGGCCATGTGGGGGCCTAAAGGCTCTGCTCCCTGCATTCCACTGCAGCACTCCTTGGCCTCTCTAGCTGTGGTTCTAGCTGGCCCAGGTGTGGTTCATGCTGCCCTTCTAGAAAGCTAAGTGATAAATTTTGGCAGTGTCCTTGTTGGGCCAACTCTATATATGCAGGGTACAAGAGCTGTGGAGGTTGCTGCCTCCACCTAGATTTCAAAGGCTGTCTCAGAGAACCTTGAGGCTTAGGAAGAGAATGTAGTCAGGGGCATGGCAGTCACAGACAGCCCCCACCAGGGCAATGCCCAGCAAAGCAGTGGGGTTAGGGCCACTGCTGAGAGCTCCTATAAGAACAATGTCCAGAGGGGTCATAGGAACAGAGCCACTTCTGAGGCTCCAAAAGTGTAGAACCACCTGATGCAGCACCAGCCTTTAGGCACATGCATCCAACTCTAACCCCTGAGATCTATAGTATGGGCTGTACCAAGTGAAGCTGTGGAGGTTTCACTGTCTAGGGCCTTGGAAACTCAACCTCTGCTCCAGTGTGTCCAGAAAAATGGGACATAGAGTCAAAGATTATTATCCAGCCTCAAAATTTAATATTGTTTGCCTTAGTGGGGTTTAGACTTCTTGGGTCCTGTTATCCCTTTTTCTTGTCTGTTACTATTTTTTTGGAATGGGAATGTCTATCTTATGCCTATCTTGTGGAAGCACATAACTTGCTTGACTTCATGCTCACAACTGAAGAGGAATTTGCCTTAGGATTAATCATACCTCGAGTCTCATGTGATCTAGAAGATATTTGGATGAGACTTTGAACTTAGACCTTAAGGTTGGTATTGGAACAAGTTAAGGCTTTTCGGACTACTGGGATGGAATAAACATTTCATATGTGAGAAGGACATCCATTTTGGAGGACCAGGGATGGAATGCTATTGTTCGAGTGTTTGTGCCTCCTCCAAAATTCATGTTGAAACTTAATCCCCACTGTAACAGTATTAAGAGGTAGGGCCTTAGGAGGCAATTAGGCCATGATTCACTAATCATGCATGTATCAGTGCCTTATAAAAGGGCTTGAGAGGGCAAGTTTGTTCCTTTGGTCCCTACTTCCATGTGAGAACACAGCATTTGTCTCCTCTAGAAGATGCAGCAATAAGGTGCTGTCTCAGAAGCAGAGAGCTGCCCTTACCAGATACTAAAACTTCTTCACCTTGATCTTGGACTTTTCAGTCAATTTTCAGAATTGTGAGAAATAAATTTATATTATTTGGAAATTAGCCAGGCTTAGATATTTTGTTTTAGCAGCACAAATGGATTAAGAGACTCGGTAGCCACGATGACTCAGCCTATACCTTGAAACTGAACCAGGTGGAACATGTAATCTCTGAGGTTGTTGACAGGAAAAGGAGCACATTAATTTATACTTCTTCTTCATTGAAAACTGATACATATTACTTCCTTCACAGGTCATTAGCCAGCTGTAATCACATGATCCCAACCTAACTGCAAGGAAGGCTGGGTAAAGCAAGGAACAGTGGAGTATTTGGTGAGTACTGTCTATGCTATAGCAGTCCTTTAATTACTTCCTTGAGGGCAAAAATCTGTTATTTATTGATATTTACATAAATCTAGAAAAAGTGCCTGATGTGGTGCTCTTCAATAATTGTCAAATCTAAAATCGATGAATGGCATATAAAGTTGGTTTTCCTTCTTTCAATTCTGAATCTTATTCTGAACAGTTTCTACATAGAATTAAATACTCAAGTTCAGTTAATATTTCAAAACAACCAGAGTTAACAAAAAGAAGGTCTTTTGTTAAGAATTTATTTGAAGCTGAGTGTGGTGGTACATGTCAGTAACCCCAGCAATTTGGGAGGCTGAAGCAGGAGGATTGTAAATTCTAGGCCAGCCTCAGCAACTTATTTGAAGTTGTTGAACTCATGCTCAAACTAGTCACAGATTACATGAAATCTTTTCTATGGGAGACTAGTGAGTTTTAAAATTTTATTTTATTTATTCTTTTTTTTAATTGAGTTTGAGATAGGATCTAAGTCACCAAGGTTGGCTCCTGAGTAGTTGGGATTACAGGCACACATCACTACACCTGGCCCTTGGTTTTTAATAGGGAATATTAGGCACTGAAGAATATTGTAATAATTCACACGACACTGGTTACAAAAAAGTAAGTACCAAGTGATACGGAATTATGAACTGGGGAACTATCTTGGTTTTGAGTAATAGGAAAGTAGGATCAGGAAAGATTTCTCCAAAATTTGATATTTCAGCTTAAACCAAAGGAATAAGGAGGATTTGGCAATGGAAAAGTGAAGGGAAAAGAATTCCACAGTGAGGGACTAGCATGTTCTCATAGTCCCACAGTGAATATACACAGGATTACATGCCTAGTCGTATAGCAGGAGAAGTTGCAGAAGAAAACAGTTTATTCAAGGGACACTGTTTAACAAAGAGCTTAATTAGGACCGTAGGTCATATTCTTAACCTTTCAGGATAGAGCACACAGTTCTCTCTTAAGTTAGACTTTCCTGACTCAAATAGTGGCTGAGCCAGTTATTTCTATAGCCTGTCAGGCATACCAACTAACCATGGGCTAGACTGATGTAAGAGATACCAATTTACAGCCTGTTTCAGAGGATGCAGGATGAGAACTTAAGAGCTCTAAATGGCTCTCATGCAGGAAAAGGGTGGGGCATAGTGGTAGAGGGGAAGCTTCATCGGGTGAGAGCCAAGCGCTAAAAGCAGCTGCCTATGACATTTCCGTCAGCAGCCTGCCCTCCCTCATTGTGTATGAGATACACATCAGATGTTCTGGTTTATGATTTCAGTTTCAGAGCACATACGCTCTGAGATCCAAGCTCACATACTTCTTCCAGTGGCCTGCTCATTAACTGGGCTCTAAAGCCCATCTAAGATGGTAATAATATTGGGACCTCTTTTTCCTACTCATAAGGAGGTCTGGAAACTTGTGGATTGGTTAAGTCTCAGATCTCAGGTGCCAGTCTCTATATTGGCTAGAAAGTGACAAAGTACAGGCTATCAAAAAGATACTGCACAGATGCCAGAACCATGTCAGAACACAAGGTCACGTACAGCTATTGCCTTCCCCCATTTATATCAGCACCAAAGGCAATCTGTTCTTTCCTTTAGTAGACACAGTAGAAGCTAACTCTTGGAGGTCCTAGGTAAGCACCACTGTCTCTGTTAGGTGGAGTGACCTAGGGAGGGTCAAGTCTTTGCTTTTTAATGTTGTGTTTACTTCCCAGATAAATTAAAGTAGAAAAGTCTGTTATTTATAGAGGAGATAATAAAAGAATGCCCTTAAAAGCTTTTGCATCTTTGATTAAAAGCACAGATCCTGATTTGACTGAAATGTCAGTAAATGAAAAGACATGGTTATATAGCAATGAATCGCCAAAATTTCAAAAGTTCCTAATATCCTGATCATTTAAAACATATTAAAGATTTCTGTTAGGTGTTGTATTTGGAAGCTTCCAAAAATTCTATGTCATGTTATCTCTCAGATTACGTCCACAAACTCATGTGACTATAAAAACTATTGTAAAATTAACATTAAAAATTTTTTAAGATCTAGGCTGGGGTTGCAGCTTAGTGGTAGAGCGCTTGCCTTGTATGTGTGAGGCACTTTTGTTTGTTTGTTTTGGTACTGGAGATTGAACTCAGGGGCACTCGACCACTGAGCCACATCCCCAGCCCTATTTTGTGTTTTATGTAGAGACAGGGTCTCACTGAGTTGCTTAGCACCTCACCGTTGCTGAGGCTGGCTTTGAACTCGCGATTCTCCTGTCTCAGCCTCCCTAAGTGCTGGGATTACAGGAACAATCTATTTTAATCTAATTGATAGCAGTGCCTGAGCACCAAGAATGCTTTCTTCATAATTCAATGGCCACATTTTAAATGAGTTTTGTGTCAGAATTCTTTTTTTTTTTAAAATCCTCTATTGCTTATTTTTATGTGATTCTGAGAGTTGAACCCAGTGCCTCACACGTGTTAGGCAAGTGCTCTACCACTGAGCCATAACCCCAACCCTCAGAACTTTTTTTTTCATTTTTTAAATTTGTTCCTTTTAGATACACATGGCAGTGCAGTGCATTTTGACATATATACATATATACATATGTGGAGTATAACTTCCCATTCTTATGGTTGTACATGACGTGGAATTACACTAGCTGTGCATTTATATCTGACCATAGGAAAGTTATATCTGATTCATTCTACTGTCTTTCCTATTCCCATCCTTCCTCCCTTCCCTTCATTCCCCTTTGTCTAACCAATGAACTTATATCTACCCCCCTTATTGTGTGTTAGCAACTGCATATCAGAGATAACCAGAATTATTTTTATAACCAAGCATTAGACCCAATTTTGGATGATTTGAATGATGGGTGGGCTTTGGAAGGAGCATGTTAAAGTTAAGATAACTTCATATCACAGTTTCTTAGTCCACATTATTTCTCAATCCACATAAGTGTATATCTGAGGTATTAACTACTGTTTTTTTTGCTCTCTCCCTCTCTATAGAATGTCTGCCTCTCTCTGACCCAGGTAGTCATAGTACTACTTAAAAATTATTTTAAAACATCCGAATAAGGATACAAAGACAATAAATACCATCCTATAACTCCACTACTGAGGGATAAACATCTTTAACATTTGAAGTTATAATTTTCTGATATTATAGGGTGTGTGTGTGTGTGTGTGTTTGTTATTGGGACTTTAACCCAGGGGTGCTCTACCACTTTGCTACATCCTTAGCCCTTTTTAAAATTTGTGACAGGGTCTCACTAAATTGCTGGGGCTGGCCTTGAACTAGCAATCCTCAGGCCTCAGCCTCCCAAATTATTGGGATTATAGGCCTGTGCCACCACACCAGGCACATTAGCATTTTGAAGAACTGTTAAAAATTGGTGCTTTATATGTAATAGCAGAATTTGTTGTTGAATCAAACTCAGGGCCTCCCATGTAATAGGCAGGTGATCTATCACTGAGCTACATCCTAGTTCCCTAATATTACTTTTTATTTTTTGTACCTGAGATTGAACCCAAGGGTGCTTAACCACTGAGCCACACCCTCAGCCTTTTCTTTCTTTTTTTTTCTGTGCTGGGGATTGAACCCAGGGCCTTGTGCATGCCAGGCAAGCACTCTGCCAACTGAGATATACCCCCAGCCCAGCCCTTTCTATTTTTCACTTTGAGACAGGGTCTCACTAAGTAGCTTTGGACCTTGCTAAATTTCTCAGGCTGGCTTTGAATTTATGGGACAGACTGTCTCCTGGGCTGCTGGGATTACAGGTGTGCACCTATAATATGAGCCTAGCACTCATATTATATTTGTAGCCATAATTTTATGCATATTATCTTAAAAAAAACAAAACTTAAAAAAAAATGTTGGCTGGGCATGGTGGCACACGCCTGTAATCCCTGCAATTTGGGAGGCTGAGGCAAGAGGATCATGAGTTTGAGGCAGCCTGGGAAATTTAGCAAGACCCTGTAAATGAAAAATAAAAGATTGGGGATTTAGCTCAGTGGTGGAGTATCATGGGTTCAGTCTGGTGCCCTCCACCCCCCAAAAAGTGATCACTTCACATTTAGTGTTTTGAAACCTGAATTATTTACAATACATCATAAACATTTCCTTCATATACTCCTAAAGCATGATTACTTTTCTTTCTTTGTTTTTTGGTACCAAGGACTGCCTCAGGATTCTAAGTAGCTAGAACTACCTCTGTATACCACCTTACTTGACTTTGGTATTTAACTTAAAAATTTTAAAATTTACTAGAGTTTGTATGTCAAAATTATGACACATTGGGAGGCTGACAGGAGAATCACGAGTTCAAAGCCAGCCTCAGCAACGGCGAGGCACTAAGCAACTCAGTGAGACCCTGTCTCTACATAAAACACAAAATAGGGCTGGGGATGTGGCTCAGTGGTCAAGTACCCCTGAGTTCAATCCCTGGTACCAAAAAACAAAAAAACTATGACACAGAACAAAGGATCCACATTCACTGATGTTCCTACAATTTGACACATCTGATTCTATGGATGGACTAGCTAGGTAAATAAAAAATTAAACACTTTAAAAATGGCTACCTTCATTAGAACTTTTTGTTTTTGTTGAGACAGGGTCTCACTAAATTGCCCTGGCTGTCCTGGAATTTGCAATCCTTGTACCTCAGTCTCCTGAATAGCTGGGATTCCAGGTATCTGTCACCATTATAGATAATAGCTCGGCTAATTATAGATTTTTGTTTTCTTTTTCCTGTAGTGTGACTGAACCCAGGGGCACTCTACCACAGAAGTATATCTCCAGTCCTTTCTCTTTTTTTGGTACCAGGGATTGAACTCAGGGGTACTCGACCACTGAGCGACATTCCCAGCCCTATTTTGTGTTTTATGTAGAGACAGGGTCTCACTGAGTTGCTTAGCACCTTGCTGTTGCTGAGGCTGGCTTTGAACTTGCGATTCTCCTGTCTCAGCCTCCCAAAGTGCTGGGATTACAAGCGTGAGCCACCACGCCCGGCTCAGTCCTTTCTTTTTTTTCTTTGCAGTGCTGCGGATAGAACCCAGGGCCTTCTGCATGTGAGGCAAGCACTCCGCCAACTGAGCCATATCCCCAGCCCTCTATTTTTTTTTTTTAATATTTTTTCAGTTATCAATAGACTTTGTTTATATGCAGTGCTGAGAATCAAACCCAGTGACTCACACATGCTAGATAAGCGCTCTACCACTGAGCGACAGCCCCAGCCCTCTATTTTGTTTTAATCTATTTATTTTTGTGGTACTGAGAATTGAACTCAGGGCACTTGGCCACTGAGCTACATCACCAAGCCTTTTTATTTTTCCTGCCCGAGTTCAATCTCCAGTACCAAAAAAAAATTTTTTTTTATTCAGAGACCGGATCTTGCTGAGTTGCTTAGGGCCTCCTATATTGCTGAGGCTGGCTTTGAACTCATGATCCCCTGTCTCAGCATCCAAGCCACTGGGATTACAGGTGTGCACCACCATGCCTGGCTTCCAAGCCCTTAATTTTGAGACAGGGTCTTGCTAAATTGCTGAGACTGGCCATGAACTTGAAATCCTCCTGCCACAGCCTCCTGAGTGGCTGGGACTACAGACCTGTGCTACCATGCTCTACTAATTCCATTATTTTTATTAAAAAGTCAGGTCTTGCTGGGCATGGTGGCACACACCTATAATCCCAGAGACTCAAGAGGCTGAGATAGGAGGATCATGAGTTTAAAGCCAGCCTCAGCAAAAGCAAGGCGCTTAGCAACTCAATGAGACCCTATCTCTAAATAAAATACAAAATAGGGCTGGGGATATGGCTCAGTGGTCGAGTGCCCCTAAATTCAATCTCTAGTACCCACCCCCACCAAAAAAAGTCAGGTCTTATGTTAGTATGATGGCAGTTTTATTAACCTTCTTTTTATTATTAAATAGTTAAAACTCATAATTGCATGAGACTAAATGTATTTTATGTGCTGGGGATGTAGCTCCGTAGTACCATGCTTAGGATACTCTGGGTTCAAGGTCCAGCAGCAACAACAAAAAAGAAGAGAAATAAAGTCTGAATTGGGAGAAAAAACTATTGTCACTTTTTAGACTTCTGAGCTAAACCAATCCATTATTCTTTATTACATTATAAAGGATAAGAAAGTATATTTATATATATGCTTATATTTACTGAGGAAGCTGTTCATGACCAATATTTTTCTGAAGGATGATGTCTCCAACAATTTTTACTGCATCTCTTTTGTTTTGGTACTGGGAACTGAACTCAGGGGTACTGAGCCACATCCCCAGCCCTATTTTGTGTTTTATGTAAAGACACAGTCTCACTGAGTTGCTTAGAGCCTCACCGTTGCTGAGGTTGGCTTTGAACTTGCAATTCTCCTCCCTCAGCCTCCCAAAGTGCTGGGATTACAGGTGTGCGCCACCATGCCCGGCTTACTGCATCTCTTTTTCCGTGAAGCTAAAATCAAGGCTTATACTAAGTACAAAGTTACTTTAGGTTTTGTTTACTGTTTTACGTTTTAAGCAAAGCAGCTTCCTATTGTGTATTCAGATCAAGACTTGGGTACTAACATGGATCCAAATGGTTGCTAGCTTCTTGGAGTCAAAATAATAAAGAGAAAGAACTGGAATTCTATTCATTCTTGTTGGGGAGGTGAAGACTGAATTGTGGAACTAATTGTAGTATATATTCTTAAGCATTTCCCCAAAAAATTAAAGCAACCAGATAAAAGTGGTTTTATCTTGAGCAACTTTATGTGAAATGTTTACAGTAGTGCCTGGCACAGAGGACATGCCATTGTTAGCTGCTATTTATCATCATCATTATTATGCTGATACCCACCACTCTGAAATAATCAACAAGCTATTTATTAGTCATATGCATACATCTATACAAATCAGGTTGTAAGAAATTTATAGTGATGCTTTGAGGTATGTGTATATATATATTTTTTGGGGGGAGGGGACTCGGTATTGAACCCAGGGCCACTTGACCACTGAGCCACATCCCTAGTCCTTTCTATTTTGAGACAGGATCTTTTTAAATTGCTGAGGGTCTCACTAAGTTGCTGAGGCTGGCCTCAAACTTGTGATTCTCCTGCCTCAGCCTCCCAAGTCTCTAGGATTACAGGTGTGCACCACAGCATAGTAATACATCTTGATGAAGAAAAGATAGAAAATCAAAATTTTATAGAAAAAAAGTTTCCTTATCATAATGTCCTTTGTCAGTTCAACCAGAGCCCTGCATCAAAGGTTGAGAAAAGTTCATAGCACATTGTTTTCCAAATAAGTTAAAAACAGAAACCACATTTAAGATAGCAAATGAAGCAAATTACACAGTAATAATTTATTTGTTTTCAACAATTCTGGTATCTCATTAACTGGACCAAACTCCATGTTTTTGTTGTTGTTGTTGTTGTTGTTTTTGAGAAAAAGGAAAACGAAATTTTATTGCTTTGCCAGCAAAGGAGAAACACAGGGACTCTTGTCCTAGAGGCTATGTCTACATGTATTTTGAATGTAAGAATCAAAGTTCACAGGGAAATCAGACATTTGAATGAGAGCCTATCCCATGGAGTAACCAACCTCCTTTATAATTTTTTCCACCCAAAGAGAGTAGAATGTCAACAGGGAGAAGCCAGGAGAAAGACTGAAAAACTAGCTGCTTAGAGACTAGCTTCATGGGAATGTCCTTAGCTTAGTCTTCACCTATGAGTGTTTCCATCTCTGAATGCCTTTATTTTTGGATATCTTCCAGTCTATGAAAGCGAAGGGAAAAGGAGTAAAAGGAATTATACTACAGCTATACAGGATATTCAGTAAGTGGAAAATATTATTTGGTTGAATTAAAATTGTCTTGCCATCACTGAAAAGGAGTGAGCAAAAATCTTGAAAACAAACTCCTAGTACAGATTATCTTAGCAAGATTAGTGTCCCAAATTGGCAGGAAGTTACATTGAGCATTAACACAAAATTTAAATTTCCTGCCAAATATCAACAGAAAAATCCATTTTGGGGACATTAAACCTTTTTCTTTCTTTTTTTAACAAGAGAATACATGAAATTTATTACATGCCTAAGGTATGGTTGTAGTAGACTCTAATAATACCTTAACATACACAATTTTCTCCCCCACCTCTTCAATGAAGAAAAAAGGAGAAATTTGCTTTGCTGACCAGAGGAAAAGTTTTTCATATGAAGAATGTGTAAGTTAGATCACAGAATGTTTATATGGTTATCTAATACTCAATGTAATATGTAATTTCTAAATTCTGTGGGTTTTGCATATTTTTGGTACTGGGGATTGAACCCAGGAGTGCTTAACCACTGAGCCAAATCTAGACCTTTTCATATTTTATTTTGAGACAGGGTCTTGCTAAGTTGCTTAGGGCCTCAGTAAATTTCTGAGGTTACCCTTGAATTTGCAATCCTCCTGCCTTACCCCTGGGAGTTGCTGGGAGTACAGGTGTGTACCACCATGCCCAACTTGGCTTCTTCTCGTTTTTTAAATATTATTTTAGATGTTGATGGACCTTTATTTTATTCATTTATTTATATGTGGTGCTGAAAATTGAACCCAGTGCTTCACACGTGCTAGGCAAATGCTCTACCACTGAGCCACATCCCCAGCCCTATTTTGTGTTTTATGTAGAGACAGGGTCTCACTGAGTTGCTTAGCGCCTCACCGTTGCTGAGGCTGGCTTTGCAACTTCTTAATAGTAGACAATGTGTTAGGAGTTTGGAATGACTGAATTTTAAAGTACAAAGACTGCCGAGATTTTTGCTTGAAGTCCTTATTACTTAAGCAGATTCACTAACAGCCTTAAGGAATGTTTCCATGAATTGGTAAGGTTTATAAATATGTAATATTAAAAAAAATCAAGAAAGAGATGTAGGTCTAGAGGAGGTAGTTCAAAAAAATAAATTTAATTTGCAAGCCAATGTTTTTTCCCAAGTAATCATGAGCCCTGGGAAGGAAATAGGAAATGAAACATAAATAATTTGGATTTGGAGGAAGCTTTCTTAAGCAATTAGAGTAAAATAACTATCAAAAGAAACTGGTTGGCAAATATAACTATGAAACTTTATTAATTCACATTAATTAGTAAGAAAGCTAAATTGAAGTAAGAGATTCAAATTCTATGACAGAACTACTAAAACTACTCCTTTGAATTCCCCTCCTCCCACCATCACACATACTAGTCAACTGCTCAACCACTGAGCTCCACACATCCCAGCCCAGGAAAAAATGCCTAATCTTTTCACTGAAAATGCCTTCCAGGAAGAATCAGCATACACAAAGGGTGAGGGCTCAGGGTTGGAATAGGAAATACCCTTGCATTTTCCTGCTAATCATTCTCTTCATTCCTATCTGTTCCTCAAGTCTCAGGATTCTGAACAAATGAATAAAAATAGCATTTGAGAACACAAGCTATGAGTTAAGTGTGCCTAGGTTTAAATCTCAGCTTTATAGTATTTATATGCAAAAAATTACTCAGTTTATGAGTAAACATAAGTTTAGTGACCTATCTGTAAGTTTTGGGAGAGGGAATGGCATTGGCAGGATCTTGGTAAAAAGCCTTTTAAGATTCTGGCTGCAGTGACTGGGAGTTCCCTCAGTAACTGAAGTCCATGCCTCTTTCCACTGGATTCTCTGAGTGGTCCTAGTAGTCAACAGAGCCTCAGTTATGTACTCCTATGTTATGGTGAAAGCACATTTGGGCAGTTAAGGCCTGTAGTCTCATCTGTGCCGATCAAACAAATGACTAGTGAAACACTGGGGTTTTGCATGATCCAGTTAGAAGGCTCCCAGATTGAATAATCTTTTAATTGAAAATAGGAGTAAAAACCCACCATCCAGCCTGTCTGGACCTGATAAAGCATGAGATAAAGGCCAAACCTAGTTCTCTATTTGGTTACCCATCTGTAATTTATGGCCTTATGCCTCCCATTGGCCTCTTGTATGACATTTAATTCCTCCAGATTCTAGTTCCTGCTGTGGCTAGTATACATGAGACAAAAGTAATGAAGTCTATGTACATGAGGGATTTAGGGGGTGATGAAAACAGTCACTCCAGGAGAATGTTATTATGAGCTTGGTGAATATACTTTTGGCTTTGGGATAACTCAGTAGCCTAGCTGTCCTGGGGATAAGTAGTGAAGGGTATTCAATTAGTACAAGATTTCCCTGTTTCTTTCTTGTTATTAAATTAGAGGTGGTAAGACAGTGGTAGGTATGTGTATATCAATCTATAAGACTTTAAAGAGGGCTTTCTTAAAATTCTTCAGTCTGAGACTGTGACTTCAAATACACTAGAGAGAAAAGAACTTGCCATTTGGCTAAAGACTGAATCCAAGTGGGCTGAGCATGGTGGTATATGCTTATAATCCTCACTACCCTAAGGAAGCTGAAGCAGGACAGCAAGTTTGGGCCAATCTAGGCAAATTAGAGAAAATAAAAAATAAAAAGGCATAGGGATGTAGCTCAATGGTAGAACACCTGCCTAGCAAGGACAAGACCTTGTGTTCAATTTCCAGTACTAAAGAAAAAAAAAAAAGATAAAGTTGGGCATTTCAGTCACTGTGGCCTTGGTGACTACAATGGATTCATGGATCTAGGACAGGGAAAAATTATGAATGAAGCTGTGAGGAAATTATCCTTAGACTTGAACTCTGATTTGCAAAAGGCGACAACGGAAGGCAAGTCTCCATGTGGGGACAGGACTGCCAACCCTTATGACTATGACCCTGGTTCTGAGATTAACTTTTCCTTGGAGACCTTTCATAAATCACCATGGGCACCAGGAAGAGGACTTGGGGAAGCATCTGCCCTTTTTTTTCCCCCTTCCCAGTACTGGGGACTTCCCAGCACCCAGGGCTGCTCTACTATTGAGTTACATCACTAGCCCTTTTTTAAAAATGAGACAGGATCTCACTAAATATCTCACTAGTCTGGCCTTATACTTGCCATCCTCCTGCCTCAGGTTCTGGAGTACCTGGTATTATAGGCATGAGCCACTGTTCCTGGCTCTGCCTATTTCACAAAGACTGGTAGCAACCTCACTGGATCAGACTTCCCACCTACCTACCTGCCCATTCCTCATTTCTAACCCCCACACAATTTCTTATTATTGTTGGTTCTTCTTTTATATTAATTAAAAACGAAGTGTTAGTTTTATAGATTTTAGTTTCTTTTGAATCACTGAATGATGCATTATTTAGAAATATCAAGTAAACTTGGACCATAGTTAGTGCTGTATGGGGAAGTGTTTCATGCGGAACTTCTCAGCCTTTGAATTTGGATAACTACAAGGATATGGATTCTCCTTCTCACACTGCTTACTATTCCTTATTATATTATACTAGGCTCATTAACTTTTTCCTAGTCCTTGAAGGTTTTTCAGTTTGAATCTTGATTTAGATTAAATTTAAATTCAGGAATAAGTAGAGTGATATACAGATGAAAAGACAAAACATGAATGTTTACCTTCATTCTTGGTTCTCCAGGAACAGATTACTAAGTGCGGCAGGGGCTATTTCCCTCTATGGGTGAGGAGGGTCCTCAACAGTACTTAACTTCTCTAAATCCACATCTTTTTAGGGTGAGCCACCTTCCATCTGTTCCACAATCTAGTTTTTCTGTGTGAGCATTCTCTTCTTTGAGCAATAATGAGAACATCTACCTTATTTAGGGAAATTATTATACCATATTCACAGTGATATGACTTTATTATATGACCACACACACACACACACAAAAAAACCATATTAGAATACAACAGGCATAACATCTGAATCCAAGATTTGTGCAAAAGGTGAGGCAGGGAAGTCTTTATTAATATACAGCTCAGAAGTAGGTTTAATAGCCCCTAGACTTGTAATGTATAGTGCAGGCCCTCATAGCAGATTTGGGACTCTTAGAAGTAACCTCAAATTGAGTTGTGCTTTATTTTTTACAGTTTTGGGGGACTGAACCTAGGGCCTTACGCAGGCTAGATAAGCAATCTAATGCTGAGCGATGTGAAATAAAGTTGTTAAAAAAACACATCCTAATATCCCTGGCCACAACTTAGCTGCCTAGGTACACATATTGCTCCAAATTTGGATAAATATGGGTTAATTTCCCATAGTGCACCTTCTGATTTCAAAGACAGTTTTCATAATCATTGTTTAGTTCATTTTCTTTTCTCTCTTTTTGTCCTAGGGGTTGAACCCAGGGGCAGTTTACCATTGGACAGTTTACCCCAGCCCTTTTTATTTTAAAATTTGAGACGGTCTCATTAAGTGGCTTAGGGCCTTGAGAGAAGTTGCTGAGGCTGACTTTGAACTTGCAATCCTGACCCAGCTTCTGGAGTCATTGGGATTATAGGCATGAGCCACCACACCTGGCAAGGCTGTTTAGCTCTACCAAGGGTCTTTCTAAGTTAGGAGGGCCTCAAATTATGCATTTGTCTCCTATAGTTTTAGAAGTTACAAATGACAATTCTATTAATTTATTTTTGGTGAAAACTAAATGATGACTTTTTTTTTTTTTTTAAATACTGGGGATTAAACCCGGGGGTGTTTAACCACTGAACCACATCCCCAACCCCCCATCCTTTTTTTCCCCCCACAAATAAATGACTTTTAATTAGTTGTTCCAATGTGAGTGAAGAGTGATATAGACCAGCTAAACAGAAAGGCGGTGGCCTTTAGGTAACAATCCTGGTTATTTATCAAGTGCTACCTGCACTGAGCACATTCAGGTTTCCAATATTTTGAGTTTATGACAATGTAGACACTTCTCTACTGCCTCATTATAAAGTTGCTTTATAACTTGGTGGGGAGGAAAGATAGGAACCCTAGCACAGGTGAGGCTTTGGGTTCAATCCCCAGCATCTTCCACTTCCAAATTGGGGACAAATGACAATTTGGCTGTTTATTTTGCCTTCTGTGTTTGGGAGCTCGTCGTTTCAGAGGTTTAGCATACAGACAGCTGGCTCAATTCCTCCAGCCTCGAAGTGAGGCCCCCAACCTTTTTAAATATTTTTTATTTAGAAAGAGGTCTCACTAAATTGCTTAGGGCCTTGCTAAGTTGCTGAGACTGGCTTTGAACTCACAATCCTTCTGCCTCTGCCTCCTGAGCCACTGAGATTATAGGCCTGTGCCACCAAACCTGGCTGTGATGGCTTTTTCTGAATGATTCCAGACAATACTGATTATATGATCTTGGGAAGATACTTAATCTCTATGTATCTGTTTATGAAATGAGATTATAACATATCTATCTTCTAGCATTTTTGTGAGGAGTTAATGAGTCAATATATCCCAAATACTTAGAGCAAAGCCTGGCAGGCAGGCGTGTGTGTGTGTATGTATGCATGTGTAGATAGATAGGGATATACAGGATTGAACCCAGGGGTAACTTGCCTCTGAGCTACATCCCCATTGCTTTTTTTTTTTTTCTTTTTAGATATACATGACAGTAGAGTGTATTTTGACATGTTGTACATACATGGCCCATTCCTTTTTTATTTTTTGAGACAAGATCTTGCTAAGCTGCTGAGGGTCTAAGATACTGAGGCTGACCTTGAACTTGCAATCTTTCTGCCTCAGACTCCTGAGTCACAAGGATTACAGGCCACTGCATCCAGCTAATGCCTGGCAAATATTAAGTATTCCATAAATCTTAGCTGTCATCAATTTATTGTTTTTATTAATCTCTCTTCATTATATCTGCCTAAAATACTTTACTATAGACAGAAAGGAAGGGGAGGAGGAAGGGAGGAAGGAAAAAAAGATGCTCAGGGGTAGGACTTCATTAGTTAGGGTCAAGGAAGGAAAAAGGTTTAGTAAATAGGTAGGAACATGTGTAGAAGGAATGTTTGCAAGGGAAGATCCTAAACAATGGTGTAAGTAACAAAGAGGATAGGCCAACATTGCCTGAGAACAAGGAGTGGGAGAAAAGCCATACCAAATCACAGAACAAAGTAAGGTTATGGGAATTAAAATGCAAGAGATAAAGAGAGGCTTGGGTGATCTGGGTAAAAACAAGGTGAATTAGAGGATAAATAGGTCAAAAAGGAATATTCCCAAGTACTTGTTTTCCATATAGAATTGTCTTGTTGCCCTTAAAGTCTATATCATTCATTACACTTTATTGTAATTCTTAAAAATTTTGTTTTTAAATCTAAATTAATTTTTAGAAAATTATTAGGAAACAATGTAAATGTCCCATACTGTCAAGACATTGCAAATATTTTTAAATATAGGGCTGGGGCTATAGCTCAGAGGTAGAGTTCTTGCCTAGCCCGTGTGAGTCCCTGAGCAACACACACACAGTAGAAAATAGTATTATGATTCCTTGAAATACATGCTTACATGTATGTGTACAAAAAAATTCCCTGAAGATCTGAAGAAGCAGGAAAACAAATCCTTGGCCACCAAAATTACCAAACACACAAAAAACAGTGGTCAGAAATAATAATTTTGGATTAATTTGTCAGAGTGAAAAAATATTTTCTTGTAAGCAATTTGTTTTCTACCAAACAATTTTAACCAAATTATCTCATGCTAGCAGGAAGCCAGAGAAGTAATTCATTTGGATGCTAAACTGGTATAGGCTGGAGATAAGTGAAGTGTCAAAAAAGGAGTAAGAAGAGCTGAGGAGAAATGGGGAGAGGTCAGGGAGAGGCTTGGAATACATCTTACCAACACTGAGTTATTCTTCAAAAAACAGCAAATTCTTCACAGATCCAGACTTAGTCCTTGCGAAACAGCAGGACTACACTTGACATCTAACAGGAAATTAAATGAAGATGCTCTGAACGAGAGGGTTCACAACTTTAAAGAATGTTTTTAGGACTGGCATTATCTCCTTTTCTCTAGGTGTCTGCATAGCATACCCTTTTCCACACACGGGTCAAAAGCAAATTACATATCGCCTATTAAATTAGTATAAATTTTGATGGGGTATTCCTTTGTAGTTGTAGATGGACAGAATGCCTTGATTCTGTCTGTCCATCCCAGTGCCTCACATATGCTAGGCAAGAGCTCTACCACTGAGCTACAACCCCAGCCCTGATGGAGTATTCTTAACTGATTAAACATGGTATCAGAAAGAATCCTTTCCTGTATTTTCTTTTTCTTTCTTTTTTTTTTTTGGACTGGGGATTAAACCCAGGGGCACTTAACCAACCCTTTATTATATTATATTTATTATTATAATATAATATCCCAACCCTTTATTATAATTTCTATTTAGATAAACACAATACCTTTATTTATTTTTTTATGTGGTGCTGAGGATCAAACCCAGTGCCTCACAGGTTTGGCAAGCACTCTACCAGAGCTACAACCCCAGCCCCTGTATTTTATGAGACATGGTCTTGCTGAGTTGCTTAGGGCCTTGCTAAATTGCTAAGGCTGGCTTGGAACTCAATATTCTCCTGTCTCAGCCTCCTAAACCGCTGGGATTACAGGCATGAGCCACCTGCCCAGCTCTTGTATTTTTATCATTGAAATGGGACTAGCAATCTTCTCCTTCCTACATCACAAAAATAATAAAATTGAGGGAATGCAAATTAAGTAGTTCCAGCTTTCCAGAGAAAACACAATGTAGTTTTATTTTTCTTTTCCAGATAAAGCAATTAAGCAACTTACTAAGCTTGAAGAGCACCTATATTGATAATTCTCATGTTTTGCATTTGCATTTCTCACAAGGCAATTAATTTTTTAAGTTACAACTCTTATTTTGAAATCTTCTAGTTTTGCTCACTTAACAAATTTGCAAACTGACCCAATCAACCTTTAAGACAGACCTATCCTGGGAATTTTGCTATAAACCTAAAAGTGACTAGAGAGCACCATGCCTTCCGTTTTTTTGTTTTCTTGGGGGAGAGGGTTTCTTCAATTATTTATTTTGATATCTTCTCTGGTTTTGATGCACTGATTTTGAATAAACCCCATGGCATAATGTGTTGATCTTTTGGGGTAGTTTTTAAACAGAGGGTTTAACCCATGGACAATTTACCATTGAGCTACATTCCCAGTCCTTTGTATTTTTGAGACAGGGTCTCACTAAGTTGCTTAAGGCCTAAGTCATTCAGGGTGGTCTTGAACTTAAGAGCCGTCTGTCTCAACCTCCCAAGCTGCTGGGATTACAGGTATGCACCACTGGGCCCAGCTCACAAAATGCTTTTATCTTAAATATTGTACTTGGTACACTAAGAAGAACCTGGAGCTTGGGATTCTTTCTGGTTCTTCTGACCATGCCATTCATTAGACTGTAAGCTTTAGAAAGGTCTTTTAGATTCTCTGGGTGTTAATTTCCATTTCTCTAATTTCCATTTCCATGGCATTAGGGGTGCTAGATGATCTCCATCCTCTTCTCAGCCTTAAATTTCTGATCCTATACTTCCTAGTTTATTTCTTCAATGTTTCATGGCTTAACTCAGGAAGACAATCTTCCTGAAGAGCAAGGATTTTTTTCCTATATTTTCATTTTTGCCAGCTTGCACTGCCCTTTTGCTACTTTTCAGTTCCTTCTTATGCACTTTATAATATTAATTCATAAATATAATATTAATTCACAAATTATGTTAATTCATAAATACTTGTAGAGCACTTTCCAAGGATTACCAATCACTTTTGCAAATACTATCTCATTTGATTATCACAACAGCTCAGGCTCATAGGTATTACCTTCAGTTTTCTTTGGGAAGAAACTGAAGCCCAGAAAAGTCCAGTGAATTAATTATATAGATAGTAGTTATGGAATCAGGTCTTCTAGTTCCAAAGTCCATACTCTTCACAACACGAAGTCCGAAGATCCAGGTTTTGTAGGCTGTGAGGGGTCTACAATTTTGGTGGCTATTTCAAAAACAGGAATACAAAGTTATAATACAAAACAGTACAAATCTGTGGACACATTGTTGGGGCCCTGCTCAGAGCCTTGGGAAGTTTATTCAAGTGAGGGCCTTTAGGGTTAATCTTTAGAATTAAGTTACATGGAAAATCTGCTTTTTTTTTTTTTTGCAATGCAGGAGATGGGAACCCAGGGCCTCATGCATGCCAGGCAAACACCCCACCTGATTTTCAAGATGAAAACAAAAAAACGGGCTGGAGATATAGCTTAGTGGTAGAGTACTTGCTTAGCATGCTCTCATTTGATTCCCACCACCACTGAAAATTTTAAAAAAAGGTCTGAAACAAATATTAATTTTATTATCATAAAACCCTTTGAGGTAGGAATTATCCTTGTGTACAAAGTGAAAAATGAGTCTCAAAAGATAAAATGACTTGCCTAAGGGCATAGAGCTAGGAACAGGCAAGTATCAAAGCTGGAATTCAAAGGAGATCTGGCTTCCAGATTCATGTTGTGCGTCTACCACACCATGCTGCTCTATAAACCCTAGAAATCATTTTATCACTTAACCATTGTATTCCATAGTGGGAATAAATTCACTCTTGAATCAATCTCCTGTTGTGTTTCTCTAACTCAACTTTCCAAACCATCTGAATGCTTGCTGCCGCCCTAACAATCCTAAAACACTGCTGTTCTAAGCCAGGTTTCTCAATGACCTGAAGTGCCTTATCTTCTCTGCATTTATCAAATGTAAAAAGGAAAACAGCTTATAACCAGTACATGGCATGGATTCTGTACTGTCTTCTAGTAATATCTTGAATTCTTAGTGAAAACTTTTCTGCTGTAGGAAGAAACAAGAATGGGTTTAAAAAAAGCAAAGGGGACCTCTCAGGACCTTATCACCCAATCTCTACTTCTCTTCAATCTCACGTTCTTTATTTGCAAAATAAAAATGTAATATCTACCTCACAGTGTCTTCAAAATTAAGTGGGAGAAGGTGGAGGAAAACATTAGGGGATGGGCAGGATTCTGGTATGAAGCAAGTGCTGAACAAATGTTGGTTGATTTGTGTCCCAAAACTTGCAAACTTATTCCAGGCAGAGGCCTTTTCTCATACTTTTTTGGTATTTCTCAAGGGTCCTAGGTATCAGGGGCACTTGTTATTTAACTTGATCACTTCAATGGGCAGTTTGATATCTGGACTTGGTCAAGGCTCTTATAACAAAACTACGGTCTGGGGTCTGAAGCAGAATGTTGGGTACTTCTAGCTCTGTGACTTCCGGAAAGTTACTTAACCCATCTGAACTTCAGGTCCCTTATTTATAAAATGTTCGTAGCTGCACCTACCCCATAGGGTTGCGAGGATTACTCTAATAATTCAGGTGAAGTGCTTAACAGATAACCTTCTCCTCAATACCGTTAGCTGTAATTTTCTTGTCCCAAACATAGTGTTCATAAAAATGTGCTCATCTCCATATTTCGGATGGACACGCCCTATCCCATCGGACCAGTCTCCCCACCCTCTTACCTGCTCTCTTTACCGACCTGTAATACCCACCATTCATCAAATGCCACAGCCCAGGAAATGTGGTGAGAAAGATTCATAAATTCTGTCATCAAAACTTCCTACGAGCTTATTAAGTCAGTTCTCTGGCTGCTGCCATTTTAGAGAGGAAACAGGCCCAGGGGGGGTAACTTCCCCGAGGTCACTGCACTCAAGTGCCAGGCCAGCACGGGAGCCAGGCGCACGCGGTCCACAGCTCGGGCGTCTTCCCGGGTCCCAGCTGCACCGCGTCCATTCAAACGCTGCCCAGTCCTCCTCTTCCAGTCTCTTCCCAGCTACTCAGCGCGCCCATCGCCTCCATGCTCAGGGTCGGGGCCCCGGCGGCTTTTCCTTTTTCTCAGGCAGAAACCGAGAGAGAGGCTGGCGCTGGGGTCCCAGACGCGTGGAAGCGCGCGCCACCCCCTCAAGTCGCGGAAAGAGCGCGGCGGTCGACGCTGCGCCTCAGAGCTGGGGGCCCGGCGCGCGGGTCTTGCCGGGCCGCGAGTCACGTGGCGGGGAGGGGGCGCCAGAGCGCGGGCGGGAGAGCGAGCGAGCGAGCGAGCGAACGAGCGGACAGGCGGGCACGCGCGGTTGTGAGCGTTGGAGGCGCGAGTTACAGTTCGGTATGTATGGCGGGGAGGGGGCGGCGGCCGGGAAGTCCGACTCCACCCCCTGTGCGCATGCTCCGGCCCCCGCGGGTTATAAGGCAGCCGCGCCGGCCCCGCCAGACAAAGTGGCGAGCTGCGACGTGACTAACCTACCGCGTGGGTGCTAGAGCAAGAGAACCGGGTGGCGGGCGAGCGTCGCGAGCTGGACCTGGGGCCCGGAGGAACTCCAGCTCGAGCCGCCGCGTCACGCACACGCTCGGCGCCGCGAACCCCGCACATAACGGTTAGTTGGGTAACAGCAAGCGGTGCTTGGCGCGTACCCCGCTATGCTCTGGCTGTGGGGTTGGGGTCGGGGGACTCTCGGGGGTGCGGAAACCTTCGTCTCCGAGGGAGGGAGGCGGCCTAACAGAGGGCATCATAGCTGCGTGTCCGGGAGCGCGGTTTTGGTGAAGGGGACCTTGAGGCACTGGGGACACCGGCTCCCAGCCGATCCGCGGGCCCCGTGGTCAGGTGTCGGCCACTGGCCTGACCAAGGAGTCGAGTCACGGTGCCCGGTGACCTTGGGGAAGTCGTTTCCCCTCTAGCCTTCAGTAGGCTCCTTGAGAGATGCTTTGATCTAGAAAAGGGGCGACCTGGGGCCGATTCACGTGGTGCCTCCGGACTCTCCTGCCACCTTCTGGTCCCAGAGAAGGGACTCGGGGCGGGAGTTATTTTGGACTCGTGGCATGCCCGCCCCAACCTTCTCAGCCTGCCAATCCTTTTCCCACCTGGTGACTTGCAAAAGCGTTGTGAGGAGCTGCATTGCCCACAGTCCAGGCTAGACTGCAGGGTTCGAATGGAGCTTGCGGAGAGGTTTGGCCAGCCCGCCGCCTCTGGGACTGCTGCTGGCGGGGGCTCTTTGTGGTTCAACCTGTGGCTGCCGAGGCGCCCTCCACAGCGCCCTCCAGCCCGGGGACTTTCGGCGGCCCAGAGGAGACGACTCGGAAGTATAGCGAAATCTTTGGACCGATGCACACTTTTTGTTTCGAGTACATCCTTTTTTTTCCTCATTCATTTTAACATTTCATTTCTTTGTCGTGACCTAATTGGTGGAACAAGCATTTGCAAAAACTAGTTTGTAATCACTCTAAACCAGGAAACACGTGTTATTACTCCAGTCTTTTCCCAGGTTTCCAGTGGCCAATTGCAAACTGGGTGTCGCCTGATAGTAAACCCTTTACAGGCTACTTCATTTGCCATAACTAGTTTCGAAATCTTTTTTGAAAATTCTGGTTTCGAAATAAAATATGTACAGTGCAGCTCCCTGATAAGTAAGCGTGGGACTGGTAACTACTGGCATTTCGTGATAGGATGAACTCTGAATTGTGTGAGAGTTTGGAAGAGTGTAAACAGGAATTAAGCCAATCATAATTTTTTTTATCTCAGTTATCAGCTCAATGAGGTGAAACAGACTGTATTTTCAGTTTTAGTTGTTAAGTAGAACCCATAAATCCAAATCTTATACTCTAGGGTTTAGCTTTGCCTTCAGGATACCATAGAAATAATGAAGAATTCAAGGCATCTAACAGGTAATGAAAGATTTTTTTATTTAAGCCGAAATGTAACATACTTCAGTAATCCATTGTTGATTTAAATAGACGCTGTTGCATCAGATTACCGTTACCCTTACTTAATCTGCACGTCAATAGTTTGAGGAGCATTTTGTGAGATTTTTATATCTGACTAAAGATTTGGCTGTAAGTTTAGCATAATAGGCTGTAACATTCCTAAACAGTCATTAATAAGGAAAAAAGGATCATACCACCTTAGGATGAAACCAGCTGATCAGTATTTGATGGTTTACATGTCTTTTCACCTTTTTAATATTAGCTCTAAAAAGGATCCAATTTCCTTTATTTTAGAGATAAGGAAACTGAAGCTGAAAAGGTTAAGTGACTTAACATTTTGGGTCTGAAAACTTAATGGTTGGAAGAAAACTGTCTTTTGACTCTCATTTTTGTCAGATTAGCACTCCTGAGTTTTCTCTAAAATTGTAAATATGGATACTTATTATCTCAAGTGAGATATCTAAAAAGTATATTTTAGATATCTAAAAGTATATTTTTAGAGTAATTTATCTACTTTTTTTTTTGGTACCAGGGATTGAACTCAGGGACACTTGACCACTGAGCCACATCCCCAGCCCTATTTTGTGTTTTATGTAGAGACAGGGTCTCACTGAGTTGCTTAGTGCCTCGCCATTGCTGAGGCTGGCTTTGAACTCGCGATTCTCCTGTCTCAGCCTCCCTAAGTGCTGGGATTACAAGCGTGAGCCACCGCGCCTGGCTAATTTATCTACTTTTTAAAAAACTTTTTTCAGTTGTAGATGGACACAATACCTTTATTTTAATGCAGTGGTGAGGATTGAACCCAGTGCTTCACACATGCTAGGCAAGCGCTCTACCACTGAGCCACAACCCCCAGCTCCATAATTTATCTACTTCTTAGGTTCTGCATATCCATTGTGTTCCCAGTTCTCTCGTAATATGTATTCCTGCGCAGGATTCAGATCCCTGTATAAATGCCTAAATGGCCGACTGTTTCTGTTGCAGATGAGAACTAGGAAGATGGAACTTGGCTATTAAGAAAATAGTCTAAAAAGTTGTGAATTTCATATATTCAGCAATTTGTTATTGGCTCTCAGGCACAATAAATCTCAGCACTTGCCCTCCTGGAATTTATAATCTAGCTGGGAAACAGATAAATATATAATTACTGCAGCAAGTATTCTGAACACTTTTTTTTTTTTACACATATTGTTTTGATAGGGGAAGTGCAGGTTTCTATGGGAGCTAGTACTGTGTTGTGTAGTTGTGAGAAGGCATCCAATTTAGAGAAGCGGTCTGGATAGACCTTTCTGAGGAAATGTTATTTAATCTGACACTTGAAGGATGAATAGGAGCAAGGCAGGAAAGGGAGTGAGAATAGGCAAAAAAGAGCATTTCAGACGTGAGTGTTGCAGAGTGTAGAGTATAGTGCAAGAACTCAAAAAGAATTTCACCAAAGCTAAAGCATACAGAGGGATCAGATCATGAGAAGATAATGGAGAGCCTTAAGTCATTTTAAGGAATTGAGGGGGAGATTAGGTTAAAAAAAAAAAAGTTTAAAGGAGCACTATTTGAAGCTGATGGAAAGCGGTTTAAGGATTTTAGGAGACATGGGGAGAGCCTGATCAGATTTTGCATTATAGGGGCTTTTTTTTTTTTTGGATCCAGTGTGGAGAGCTGGTTACAGAGAGGCTCTTGGAATGGTGGGAGACCACAATAATGGAATAGATGGACAGTAGTGGGAAATGGAAGAGAAAGGGAAACACGATTTGGTGGTGGACCAGTTGTAGGAGACTCAGGAAATCAAAGGAGTTAAGATGTCACTCAGGTTTCTAACTTGAGCAAATAAATGAGTTTATTGACTTCATCTAACCAGTGAGGGTGCTAAGTGGTTGTGTGATCAGACCAAGGCTGCTCAATTTATAAAACTTGGGCACAAAATTCAAAGCTATTCCTGTACTCTGCTTTTATTGATGATACTGAGAATGGAGTTTTTCTTTTATGCTTTCAAAAGAAACAATTGAGCCATTAATGTTTCATCTCCACCTCATATACTTTCCTCATCCCCTTCATATTGTGAAGCAAATCCTATGTGTAATTATTTCATCTTTAAATGTTTCAGAGTATCTTTCTGAAAGATGATTTATTTTTTGGTAGAACTGGGAATTGAACCTGGGGTGCTCTACCACTGAGCTACATCCTCAGTCCTTTTTGTTCTTTATTTTGAGAAAGGGTCTTTATTAAATTGTCCAGGCCAGCCTTAAACTTTCTTCCTGCCTCAGCCTCTCAAGTTGCTGGGATTACAGGTGTGCGCCATTGTGCCCAGCAAAAAATGATTCTTCTTGTTTTTTGGTTTTTGTTTTGTTTTGGTCCTGGGGATTGAACCCAGGGTGCTTTACTACTGAACTACATCCCCAGCCTTTTTTATTTTGTGTTTTGAGACAGGGTCTTGCTGAGTTGCTCAGGGCCTCACTAAATTACTGAGGCTGGTCTCAAACTTGTGATATTCCTGCCTCAGCCTCCTGAGTACCTGGAATTACAGTTGTGAACCACTGCGCCTGGCCCTTGGGCCCCTTTTTAATTCTGAGGTAGGATCTTGCTAAATTGTTGAAGCTGGTCTCAAACTTGTGATCCTTCTGCCTTGGTCTCTTGAGTCACTAAGATTACAGGTATGTATCAGGGTGCCTTGCTTTTTTTTTTCCCTCCTTGTTCTTAAGTTGTGTTTTTTTTTGTTTTTTTTTTTTGTTCTGTTTTTTTTGGTACCGGGGATTGAACTCAGGGGCACTCGACCACTGAGCCACATCCCCAGCCCTATTTTGTGTTTTATGTAGAGACAGGGTCTCACTGAGTTGCTTAGTGCCTCGCCATTGCTGAGGCTGGCTTTGAACTCGCGATTCTCCTGTCTCAGCCTCCCTGAGTGCTGGGATTACA
>PVHX01013474.1:0-27522 GCA_004024805.1 Geosciurus inauris | reverse complement strand
TTGTTTTTAGATAATTGGTTGGCTTAATTTGGGATCCAAACAAGGTTTCACATTACACTGGTTTGACATGTCTCTTTAAGTCAATTTGTAGATTCTTTCTCATTTACCTTATAATTTATTTGTTGAAGGAAATAGGTCATTTTTCTTCTAGTTTCTCTTGTTCTGGATTTTGATGAACAGGTCCCTCTGGTATAGTTTTAACATGTCCTAGTTTAGCATGTCCCTTTATCCTTGGTGTTTCTTATAAATTGGTAGGTAGATTGAAAACTTCAAGCAAATTTAGATTGGTTCAGGTTTGATTTCTGGTTAGGGTCTGGGAGAAGAGGGTAAATACAATTCATAGGTAGAGGTATGTACTTCAGGGAGGCATGTGATGTTTGGTTGTTCCTCTTCCTGCTATATTAAGCCTATTCCTTCATTTTGCTAGTGGTTTGCAAATGTAAGTAATTCTACCATTCCTTCTTAAATTATTAACTAGAATACTTACATAAAGAGAAACTACAATATGGATAGGAAGGGCAAATTTTTGTGTTTTAATACTATGTGGTAAAAAAATACTATATATGATAGAGACACTGTCTTTTTGGACAATGTTTTTTTTTTTTTTTTTTTGTAGATGGACAGGATATTGTATTTATTTTTATGTGTTGCCTCACGCATGCTAGGCAAGCCCTCTGCCGCTGAACTACAGCCTCAGCCCCGTGGACAGTGTATTTAAATGTAGTAAGGTACATCTTTAAAAGCTACTACTTTAAGTTGGTAAAATATTTTTAGCGTGCTTGAAACTTAGCGTTTCAAATGACCTTTTTTGGAATTTTTGGGGGGTCCAGGGATTGAACTAAGGGGCACTTGACCACTAAGCCACATCCCCAGCCCTATTTTGTATTTTACTTAGAGACAGGGTCTCACTGAGTTGCTTAGTGCCTCACCTCACCCTTGCTGTATCACCACATCAGCAAGAGCATAATTTAAAAACATTCAAGCCAGGGACAGTGTCGCATGCCTATAATCCCAGTGGCTCAGGAGGCTGAGGCAGGGGGATTACAAGTTTGAGGCCAACCTCAGCAATTTAGTGAGGCTCTAAGCAGTTTAGTGAGATCTTGTCTCAAAATACAAAATAAAAGGAGCCGGGCGCGGTGGCTCAAGCCTGTAATCCCAGCACTTTGGGAGGCTGAGACAGGAGAATCATGAGTTCAAAGCCAGCCTCAGCAATGGCGAGGCGCTAAGCAACTCAGTGAGACCCTGTCTCTACATAAAACACAAAATAGGGCTGGGAATGTCGCTCAGTGGTCGAGTGCCCCTGAGTTCAATCCCCAGTACCAAAAAAAATAAATAAAAGGACTGAGGATGTAGCTCAGTGGTAAAAGGCCCTGGGTTCCATCCCAGGAAAAGAAAGAAAAGAAAATCAGCTCTTAAATTGATAGTGTTTCTGTTGTTCATCTCTGATCTTTTTTGAAGAGTTTATCTGTTCCCACAGCTTTTGGGCTTTTGTAGGGAAATACCTGGTAGAAGCATTACCCAGTCTAAATCCATGGCTTTAATCAGTTTCCAGATTTTAAGTTCCCGGAGGACAGAGGTTGGTTACTCTTTTGATCAGCTTTTTCTGTTAACCTCTTGGGCATTTCAAACTCAATGTGTCACTTAAAAGCTTATCATCTTTGTTCTCAACTTCCCTTTATTCTCCAAAGCTAGTTTTTTCTTGTGACTCTTAATCATTCTTCCAATATCTTCTTTACTCTGTCTTACATGCTGCCAGTTCTTGTTAATGCCATTTCTCTAATTTCTCGTGGCTTTCAGTGCCTAACAAATTATTTGTTTGGATACTCTTCTATAGTATATTTGTTACAGGTACAGTTTGTGTTCTTATGTTACCTTTTTTTTTTTAATCTATGTATTTATTTATTTATCGGTACCAGAGATGAAACCCAAAGGCCCTTAACTACTGAGCCACATTCCCAGCCCTTTTTTTTTTTTACTTTTTACTTGGAGACGGGGTCTCACTAAGTTGCTTATAGCCTCGCTAAGTTGCTGCAATACTCCTGCCTCAGCCTCCTGAGCTTCTGGGATTATAGGCATAGCCACCACACCCAGTACTCTTTCTTTAATCTGCCCTGCTTTCTTTCCTGTATTATTTTTCTTTGTTTGGAGGGTCATGGGAAATTTTACAGTGGATCCATATGGTAGAAAAATTAGTATGATGACATGTTTGAGCTCTAGTGCCATGCCATAACAGTCATCTTATGGAAAAGGTGCTTAGTTTTCTAGGGTCACAGTACATGCAATGATGGGATAAGTTCACATGCACCACAATAGTGAGAAGGGCTGCAAGGCCTGAGCCATTGAAGGGAGCCATTGACCATTTATGTTGCAACAGGATCCAGCTCTTTTGTTTGTCCACACTACCCTGTTGCTAATCACAACTTATAATATTGTTCAATTTGATTTGGTTGTAGTGATTTAGCCTTTGTACAAAGGAGAAATTCCTCAAGATGTACTGATATCATATATTGCCTATTTGACCATGGGTTGAAAAATGTGTTCCCTATGGTTTTGCTCTTCCTATGTAAATCCTCTGATTTTTTTTTTTTTTTTTTTTTTTTTTTGTACTAGGGATTGAACCCCAGGGCGCTTTACCACTGAGCTACATCTCCAGTCCTTTTTTATTTTGAGATAGGGTCCTGCTGAGTCTCTGAGGCTGGCCTCAAATTTGCAGTCCTCCTGCTTTAGCCTCCCACCACACTTGACTCAGAGTACTTCCCACTTTGATTTTTTTTCCCTCCATCCCTACCCACCCACTCCCATATTGGTGCTGGGGTCAAACCCAGGGCCTTGTGCAGCCCAAATCTTCTGAAGAATATTGAATGAATAAAAGCCTAATGAGCTGGACACTGTGGTGCACACCTATAATCCCAGCAGCTCAGGAGCTGAGGCATTAGGATTGCGAGTTCATACAGTAATAGCTGTCTTGAAATTGTTTAAACTCATCCCTACTTCAGAAATACTATGGAGCCAAACACACTGGTGCAGGCCTATAATTCCAGCAACTCAGGAGACTGAGGCAGGAAGATTACAAGTGCAAGACCAGCCCAGGCAACTTAGACAGACCCTGTCACAAAATTAAAAATAATAAGGGTTTGGGGGTGCAGTTCAGTAATGGAGAGTCACTGAAGTGTACTAGATTCAATCCTAGTACTGAAGAAACACCACCACCAAAACATTAACTAAACACTGGTTATAACCACCACTGCTAGGTCTTAATTGTTATTTTTTACAAGCATTTTATTTCATCCAATTAAAAATGTTTTAACAGTTCTACCTTATATTTTTTTATGCATTTAGAGCTTTATTCTGACAAGAGTTCCATAAGCTTTTGAAAACCACGAAAGGAATCTGGCTCCTAACTCCTTTACTTTTTTTCCCATGTGAGAGTGAAATTAACCAGAACCTGTGATACAGCATAGCCTGTAGGTCATAATGTTGTGGAGTTGTATAATCATGATGTTATAGGGTAAGTAAATTCTTTGACCATTGGCTTACGTTCCTTTATTATCATAAATACTGGCTTCACAAATAAGGGGACAAAATGCTTGCGTATAAGGTAGTGTGAAATAAGCTTTTTTGGCGGGGGTACTGGGTCACATCTCCAGCCCTTTTTATTTTTCATTTTGGGTCAGTGTCTCACTAAGTTGCTGTGCAGGCTTTGAACTTGGCAGTCCTCCTTCCTCAGCCTCCCCAGTTGCTGAGATTAACAGGCATGTGCTACTGTGCTGGACTAGACAAATGATTTTCACAAATTCAGGCAGAATAATTTTCCTTTGTATTCAGGAATCATATATTTGTTTTCAAAGGAGTTTCATTTTAAGGGTCCTAAGTTAAATGGAACAGTGGGTCCTTCATTGAGTTGGCATTTTCTTGCCTTTATTTTGAGTACATTGAAATCAGCAAATGTAAGCTGGGCGCAGTGGCTCAAGCCTATAATCCCAGCACTTTGAGAGGCTGAGACAGGAGAATCGCGAGTTCAAAGCCAGCCTCAGCAATGGCAAGGTGCTAAGCAACTCAATGAGACCCTGTCTCTACATAAAATACAAAATAGGGCTGGGGATGTTGCTCAGTGGTTGAGTTGCCCCTGAGTTCAATCCCTGGTACCAAAACAAAACAAACAAACAAAAAAGAAATCAGCAAATGTAGTTGAAACCTTGTCTTCAACAACGGCTTAGTGTATAACTGTGCATTTACTTTGCTCAAGTAAGTGGAAGAACCCCCTGAAGAAGTCGATGAATCTCAGATTTGAAATACCTGCCTCTGCAGATTACAAGTGTACATCCTTCCTTCAACCTATGTAGTTATATAGTGGTGTTAGTATTTACTCACAGAAATCTGTTGGATGGAATAGAAAGAGAATGAATGGTTTACGAATTACTATCGTTTTCAGGAAGATAAAATGCTCCTTTGGAAATTGTATACTTCGAATTAAATTACTGATAATTATCTTAATGACAACATAGCCTGGGTTTATATTGTTGGCAATTAAGAAGGCTCTTTTAAGTTTAGTATATTTTGAGTTAATAACACTAATTTCCTTTTTTTTTTTTTAACAACTTTTATTTTATTTATTTATGTATGTATTTTGTATGTGGTGCTGAGGATCGAACCCAGTGCCTCACGCGTGCGAGGCAAGTGCTCTACCACTGAGCCACGACCCCAGCCCCACTAATTTCCTTTTGATGACATCTGTAATGTCTATATAAATAGACATTTTCTACTCTAAAAATATTTTGGAAATAAAAATTTAAGAATGATGAATAATATTTTAATGCGCAGTAGTATTCATTTTTAATGCTCCCGTGGTTTGGCACTAGTAAAACAAACAAAACAAAACAACTTAGTTCTTAGTGGTCAAAGTTACTATCATAATGAAACTTGCACTCGTTCAAAAGATTTTTTTATATACGATTACTGAGTGTACACAAAATTATTAGAAAGGCTTGGAGAATTTATTTTTTTCTGTTCTTGTATTGGAGATTGAACCTAAGGGCTCTTGTCCACTGAGCTACATCCTTAGTCCTTTTTATTTTATTTTGAGACAGGGTCTCACTCAGTTGTCCAGGGTGTGATCCTCTTGGCTCAGCCTCCAGAGTAGCTGGGATTACATGTGTGTGCCAGTGCAGCTGGCTGAAAAAAATATCTTAGAATATGGTTTGAAAGTTTTTAGAATGAGAAAAAAAGCTTTTAAATGAACTGCTATATTACTCTTTATAGTCCTTAAAGATAGATTTTAAGTTAAGCAGAATGATAATTCTGTAATTCAACTCAGTTTTTTTTGCAAGAAAAAGCTGCCTCCGTTTATCTGTTTTAATCCACTTATGCTCCTTATTAGCCTTCAGAAATCTGAAAGTGAAGTAGATTCTAGCAAAAATACTACCTATTTTCAAATGCTCATTTATATTCAGAGTAACAAATGATATAACCCTGATAACATACTGCTTTGAATTTTAGTCTAGCCAGAATGTTTCTTTTTCAGATTCTGTCATATTAATATATGTATAAATTAAATTGGCCCACTTAGATCTTGATGGGTATTTATTTCAGAATATAATCTGGAATTCTGCCAAGCATAACTCAGTATTGATGGACACATCTATCCTCCCTTTCTTCAGTGTTTTTCCATTTTCATGGTTTATAAAACATGAAATGGATCTATATTTGGGAATTTTCAGCCAACCAAGAAGTAAACACATGGAAAGGACATAAGACTCAGGACATAAACAATATTTACTTTTTAGTCTCTGAAAAGGCAAAAATGAATCAATAAAGAAGGTGAATTTTTGTTGGGGGTATGGCTCAGTGGCAGAGTACCCCCACCCTGGCAAGAGAAAGGTGGGGGTGGGGTGGACCTGCACAAGAACAAATACTTTTCTGCCTCTCTGTAGAAGGCACTATATCCAGAGAGAGTGTAAGAGAGGTTTTTTTGTTGTTTTTTTTTTTTTTTCTTCCGTTTTTTCTATTTCTCAAAAACCAGGGAAAACAGATTTCCTTGAAGCTTACCATTTGGTCATATAGATGTGTTGGTTTTCCAAAACTAGAAAAATAGCCTCTGTCCTTCATTTAAGCACACAACTCAATTAGGGGAATATTGCTTCCAAAGGAAGAAATAGACATACAACTTGTCATGTAGAGTTTTCAAAGTACCCAAGAAACATTGACTAAGATGTCATACAGGAAACAAAGTCCATGTGACAAGATATATTCAGAAAAGCAAAGTTAAACCTTAGTGTTAGGTAAAATTAGCTAAAGTATCAATGAAAAGTCTTATTTTTGCAAATTACTGAGTATTTCTTGTATCACATTAATTTGTGAATTTGGAACAAAATTACACTTTTTGCCTTTTTTTGACTTGGTGTTTAGGATGAAGATGTCCCAAAGTAGTGGTGTCCCTTGATGGCCATTATGTGCTTTTCTCCTCAGGGAGGCATAAGGTTGTCTATTCACAGCTAAAATTGCCTGAAATGTGATTCATTATGAACCATACATCATTCTTTAAAAGTACCTTACTTATCCTCTTCTACTTCCACCTCTTACAGTGATGCTTGTCAGAATATCTCTTTTTTCACTTTCCTTCTTTGGTTTGAGACAAAAAGCTTCAATCTTTGCTAGTAAGTATGAGAAGCACTAATGATACAGCCTATCAAAGAGAAGGAAACTTGTAAGTATATGTTTTAATTGTGACTGATATAATGGAGAATTGTTTCTACTAACTTCTTAAAACTTTGAAATATCTTTAGAAGTTATTTTCTAATCTCTGGACATCCTTTTCTACCGTCTTATCCCTATGTGCTCTCATCCGTTAACCCCAATACTAAAGAGAAATGAACTAACTTGTTTCTGTAGCTTTTGTTTTAGTTAATTGTGCTTATATTTTCTACTATATATTAACGGATATACAATATTTCAGCTTCTCTGTGTGGCTTTGAGAAGTAGCCTAGATTCCTGAAGTGGGAAAATGCTCTGGAAGTCTGGTGTTTGCAAGAATCTTAGTGCTTAGCTCTAAACAACCTATGGTTCTATTATATTGCATGGTTAGCCACTTTTTTGTTCATCTGATATTAAATACTCAGCAAACTTTTAATGTAGAAAAGATGTAGATATTGGTTATAAAACTTTCCATCATTGATACATACTGAGAATATTGACACTCTTATATTTCTTTCTTTTCTTTTCTTTTCTTTCTTTCTTTTTTTTTCTTTTTTGGTAGGAGGGGGTCCTGGGCTATAGAACCCAGGGCCTTGTCCATGCTAGGCAAGCGCTCTACCACTGAGCCATATCTGCAGCTCTGCCTTTAGATTTCTTAACATTGGTGTAATTTTTAGTTGAAAATACTTTAATTGAAAATAGGCTGTTTCATACACTGTGGTAGGGAGTATAAATTGATGTAATTTTAAGAGTAAGTTGGTAGTATAAATTAAACACCTTAGAATTTTTGTAGAAATTCTAAAATCTATCCAAAACTCTCTAATTTACCAAAGTGGTGGTTTTTTATGGAAGGTTTATAGAATGGGAAAATAGAAGAGATACCTTAGTGTGCAACAGTGTTACAGTATTGTTGTTTTTTTAAAGCTGGTGCCTCCACACACTGGGCAAGCACCCTACCAGAATTGTATCTTAAGTCTTTTTTATTTATGAATTTGTTTGTGGGATATGGTTTCTGAGGTCATGTGTGGTGGCACACACCTGTAGTCCCAGCAACTCAGGAGGCTGAGGCAGGAGGATTACAAGTTTGGTTCCAGCCTCAGGAACTTAGCCCAACCCTGTCTCAGAGTTTAAAATGAAAAAGGCTGGGGATGAATCTCAGTGGAAGAACACCCTTGGGTGCAGTCCCCAGTGCCAAAAAACAAAAGTTTTTGATATAAAGTAGAAAATGCAAGCTCTGAAGCAGAATATAATATGCGCTCCTATTTAATGTTTATGCTTCTGCATGACTGTCCTAAAAGGAATTCAAGAGAATTGACATCAAAATGTTAATAACAGGTAAGTTTTTCTATTCACACATGTATCTTCCAATTTTTCTATAATGAACATCTATGACTGTGTATCTGTGTGTTTTATGGGGGATTGAATCCAGTGGCACTCTAATTTTATCTTTCTTTCAACCTCCACAAATGTAACATTTTATGTATGCTTACAAGAATATAGCTACATAGTTACTTAATTTACCTTTACTTTTTTCTTTTTGGTACCAGGGATTGAACCCAGGGGTGCTTAATCGCTGAGCCATGTCCCGAGTCCTTTTTTATATTTTGTTTAGAGAGAGTCTCGCTGAGTTGATTAGGGCTTTGCTTTTTCCTGAGGCTGGCTTTTTTTTTTTTTGGTACTGGGGATTGAACTCAGGTGTATTCGACCACTGAGCCACATCCCCAGCCCTATTTTGTGTTTTATGTAGAGGCAGGATCTCACTGAGTTGCTTAGCGCCACGCCATTGCTGAGGCTGGCTTTGAATTTGCGATTCTCCTGTCTCAGCCTCCCTAAGTGCTGGGATTACAGGCTTGCGCCACCGCGCCCGGCCTGAGGCTGGCTTTGAACTTGAGATTGTCCTGCCTCAGCCTCCTGAGTTGCTGGGATTGCAGGCATGCGCCACCACAGCACCTGGCAGTTACTTAGTTTATTTACTAAATCTGTTTACCTCTTTATTTTCTTTCTTCCCCAGAATCTAAGCCCCATGAGTGCAGGAACTATATCTGTCACTGAACTTCAGGCACTCAAATTTTGTTGAATGAATGACAGAAAAGTTTGTTGTATTATGATAGAGTTGTAAAAAATGATATGTTTCTGTGACAGTAAGTTTTAAGAATTGTAATTGCAAAAATAATCATGCAAACTGATATTTTAGGCTATTGACAGTTGGCTTTTGTTAGCTAACAAAGTGTACACACCATTCTTTTTTTTTTTTAAATGGTACTGGGGATTCAACCCAGGGCCCTGTGCATAGTTAGCAAGTGCTCTACCACTATCTCCAGGCCCCCATTCTTTATTGTATTAATAAAAACCAACCTTTGCTCTATGGAGTTGTAGGGCTCAGAAAGAAACTTAGTCTTAGTATGTACTTGAATAGTAGTAGAAAGGAACAGTAAAATGGCCAAAGAATGCAGGATGCCACTAAGAAGTTGTTACTGAGACTAGAGAATTAATCTGCTATTGTAAAACTTACTTTCACCTTAGATGATATATTTTTAATTGCTAGAAGCTTTTATTCTTTTTGAAGTAGTAATTCACTGGTAGCCATGTGAAATTGTATTTAATGCCATGGCCTCTTAAATTTATTTGTTCCTTGAATAGGGGCCATACTTCTGGTAATAAAAAAAAAATACCAATTTTAAAAATACTATTAAAAATATAACATTATTGTATTTTGTTCTCATTGATTGCTATTTGTCAAATGAAGTAAAAATAATTACTAGTTTCATGAAACCTTTTAATAATAAACCTTTTTTAAAATTTTTTTTAGTTGTAAATGGACACAATATCTTTTTATTTTTCCGGGAGCTGGGGTTATAGCTCAGTGGTAGAACGCTTGCCTAGCATGTGTGAAGCACTGGGTTCAATCCTCATCACTACATAAAAGTGAAGGTATGTGTCTACAACTAAAAAAATGCTTTTTTGAATGAACAGAGAGATACCTTGAGCTGTCTTACAGGAAAATTAAAAGTTCTTGCTACAGATTCAGATTATTGAACATGACAAAAGAGGATTGAATAAATTTACACACATATGTGTACATATATATTTTCACTACCTTTAAATTTGCCTGTTCAGCTTGGTCAGCTTTGTAAGCATGGTCAGCTTTGTCAGTTCTCTATACTTCTTTAGTCTTCCTCATTTCTAAAGCAACTACAAGAAAATTATTATTATTTTAGTTTAGTTTAGTTTTTGGTACTGGAGTTCGAATTCAGGGATTGAACAGGGCTGAGCCACATCCCCAGCCCTGTTTGTGTTTTATGTAGAAACAGGGTCTCACTGAATTTTTTAGTGCCTCGCCGTTACTGAGGCTGGCTTTGAACTCGTGATTCTCCTGTCTCAGCCTCCCTAAGTGCTGGGATTACAGGCTTGCGCCACCGTGCCTGACTCAAGAAAATTATTATTGACATGTACAATAAAGATCACAATAATAGCATCATGGGACTACTACTGAGTATTAAAGTTAAGATAAATTCATTAGAATTGTACATCAACATAGACCTAGTAGAATGGAAATATAAATGAAAATTGAATCTTACTTGGGCATATTTTCTTAATGAAATTTAATTGAAGCTGAGAATAGAAAGGCACTATTTTTCATTTATTTATCATTCATTGAAGTAGTTTGCCTAACTTTGTTCATGGAATAGCACAAGGAGCTCTTAACTGCTGGTGAGATAAAATATTATCAGAAAGCCCTATAAGAAAACTTACATTAAATCACTTTATAAAACAAGCCAGGAATATTTATTTTGTATGTCATTTGACAGTGGTACTAAATTCCATTCTCTGGGATTTATTTTTGAGGCTGGGTCTTTATAGATGCAGGCCTCCATGTTATGTTCAACTTTGTTTCTGCCCTTTTAAAAAATTCCAGTCTTGAGACTTTGCTCAACTGAGCAAATCCACCTGGACTCATATTTAGCAAAGATCCATCACAGAAAGTCATCCACAAGGTAAAGAGTCATACTTAAACAATTTATGCGTAAAACTGCACTTGACAGAGGTGTCAGAAAGGTTGGGAATTAAGAGGTATTGACTTTATGCTGGAGAAACCCATACTCTCAACCTCCAACACCACCTTCTGTCTTATTTTAGGTAGTGAAAGGGCCAAGAGATCTGATAAACACTCTTGTACTCCATCACACGATACATTCACTTGAAAGACAGCAGGCCTTTTCTGGATTACAGTAGAAATTAGGATAGTTACAAATGTTAGGATTTATCTGTTTTATGATACTCTGACTCCTAACAAGCATGCATTATAAGTTTTCCAGTTGGGGAAAACTTTGAACAAATTCCTGACTTGGGGTAGAGAATGCTGTTCAAGCTGGGTATGGTGATACACATCTGTAATCCCAGCTACTTGAGAGGCTGAGGCAGGAGGATTGCAAGTTCAAAGCCAGCCTCAGCAATTTAGTGAGGCCCTAAGTAACTCAGTGAGACCCTGTTTCTAAATAAAACACAAAAAAGGGCTGGGATGTAGCTCAAAGCTTAAGTGCCCTGGAGTTCAATCCCCATTACCAAAACAAAATAAAAAACAAACAAACCCAACTATAGGGCTAGACAGAATGAATCTGATGTATATTTCTTCTATACATATATGAATATACCACAGTGAATCTTACCAATTTGTACATCCACAAGAGTAGGATCCTAATTAGAATAAGATATATTCTGTGCTTATATATTATATCAAAATGGATTCTACTGTGATTGTCACATATAACTAAAAAGAACCAATTTTTAAAAAGAGGTCAACAACAAAAGAAACTATAGGGCTGGAGATGTAGCTCTGTGGTAGTGTTTGCCATCGTGCTTGAGGCCCTGGATTCAATTCCTAGCATTGCGGCAGGGTGAACTATATAGCCAGGTGTGGTGTTTGTCTGTAATCGCAGCTATTTGGGAGGCTGAGGCAGGAGAACCGTAAGTTCAAGGCCTGTCAGGGCAACTTAGTGAGGCTCTTTCTCAAAATAAAATTTAAAAAGCACTGAGGATATAGCTCTGTGGTAGGACACTTGCCCAAACGTGTGAAGCCCTGGGTTCAATCCCCAGTACCACAAAAACAAAAGGCTATCATTTGGCAAGATTTAGTGTGGGTATCAAAGAAGAACATTGACAATTATCTGAAAAAGCTATTTACTCCCCTTTTCAACTATATATCTGCTTAAGATTGCTTTAGACCAAAACCTTTGATATTTGTTTTTTTAGGAGCAGGTATTGGGTATGAGACTGAGGGATTTTTGTTGTGGCTGTTTATGTGTGTTGTGCTGAATATTGAATCCAAAGCCTCAAGTATGCTAGACAACTAGTACTGTATACCCCCATCCCTGAAAGTGAATTTTTACTTAGAACAATAAGCCCAGGAAAATAGATAGCTTTATGAATTTCATGACACATCTTTAATATCTTTTTCCCACAATCTGCCCTCCGTCCCCCTTCTAATGCTTTAATGATATATGATGACATACAGAAAGCTGTAGATATTTAATATATAAAACTTGAGCTGTTCAGAGATAAGTCTACTGTGTAAACATCATCACTATGTCTTGAACTTATCACCCCCAAAAGTTTCTCCCAATTTGTTTTGTCTCCTGAGTTGCTGGAATTACAGGCTTGCACCAATGCACCTGGCTGAGATCTGCTGTCTTCAAAAAAATATATTTTATATTTTATTAGTACAAAGGTCTGATCATGTAAAAAAAACTATGAGACTATTAACTAAAATGTTGATTTTTTTTTAAAGGGAGATAAAAATGAGGTAAAAGTGAGAATCTATTTACACATTCTAGAAGATAGACTTAAAAATGCTTTTTAAAGCATTCTAGTTAGCAATTTGTTAATTTCTCTTAGAATGAGAATGTATTTTACTTGTAATATGGGTAGGTTTTCCCTGAATGACACAGATAGTTGGAAGTTTGCAGAGGCAGATTTACACTTTTTAAAGGTTTTTCATATGCAGTTTGATCAAAACAATGCATTGCTGAGTGTTAGTCAGGTCTAAGGGTTGTATTTTAACTGTGACTGGCGCTTTTGGTTTGATTTGGGGGAATGTGCTAGGGAATGAACTCGGGGACTTGTGCATGCTAAGCACACATTCTACCATTGAGCTACACGCCCCAGCCTCCCCCCCCCCCCCCCGCGCCTCCCTTTTTCACTGTAGTCAGTTTAATAGTGGAAAATAAGGCAAAAGGTGAGATTTACTGGTTCTTGAATCTTGGAGGTTAATTTGGAGCAGGTGGTTCTGTAAGCTATGAAGCTGGATTAGGGCCAGTTGTAAAGAGCAGAAGGTTAGCTTCTTTAGCAGCAATAGTTTCAGTAAATCAGCCTTCCGTATTTGAATGTTTCCATGTGTAGTTGAAACCTCAAACTAGTTTACACTTAGTAATGAATTCTTTTAAGATTATAGATTTTAGATTCACAAACTGGCCATTGTCATTTTAGGAAATGACAGTGGCTTTGTTTTATGTGTTGATGGGAAAAGCATAGGAAACGTAATGATTACTGTTTATAAGAGCTCTTGTAGCCTTCTGGAGTGGACCCAAGACTTGGGGGATATGGAGCATAACTTGGGCTTTTCATAATTCCAAAGATGTATGAGAAAAGGAGAGATTTCAGAAAATCTGAAAGGGAATTCTTACTACTACCATTATCGTTGCTAAGAAAAATTAGGGTTATTATTTTCTATCATCCTTTCTGAGGCAAATTGAGCTTTTCTCATCACCTTATCATTTTTTCTTAATCCTCCATCACTTATAGGCAACAATAGCTAAGCTGATAGGAAGGCTACTGTGTACATTGCAAGGATTAAAGTCTTAAACTTTAGTCCCTTTTAGCCTCTGGATGTCTACATACAAAAAATGTATATGCTCTCTTTTTTTAATGAGGTTCCAAATACGGGGCCAGGAGTCCTGCTTGTAACTTACTTTTTGAATTAGCCCTTTTCTTTATTGCTGAGTTTTTTGCCAGTTTTAAAGGAAATAATATACTTAAATGATACTACTGACTCCCCTGTTGCCCCCTGTTATGTACAAAAAGAATTTTTAAGTTAACAGGAACAGCCTTTTTTTTTTTTTTTTTTTTTTTTTTTTTTTTTTTTTTTTTTTTTTTTTTTTTTTTTTTTTTTTTAAGTTTTTTTAGTTTTCAATGGACTTTATTTTATTTACTTATATGTGGTGCTGAGAATCAAACCAGTGAGTCACACGTGCTAGGCAAGCGCTCTACCACTAAGCCACCACCCCAGCCCAGGAACAGCCTTTTGTTAGATGGTGACAGAATTGTATTGAATCTGTTTTTGGTTTTTAGAAATATTATTCTTTTTTTCCCCCAAATTATTTTGCATACCCTTTATTTCTTATACTTCATATTTACTTTTTAGTCTTCTTAAAGCTTTATCCTGAAGTTCTAAATCAGTCTAATTTTGACATTATAGAATAAGGTATTATTAACGTGATGAGGCAAGTCTTAGTGACTAAAAATTAGAACTGCTTTAATTGGGACAAATCATAGCTGGCAGCTAAGCCCAGAGTTTAATCACGTCCAGCACGTATTAGCTGTTCCAGTCAGGGCTTGATGTGTTAAACAGCTCTACTGTCTGTGTATGGGTGTTATTCTATGTATATAAATATTCTGAGATGAATTAATCTTTTTAGTAGTTTTTTGAAAAAATATCAAGTGTTCTCTTTTTTCATACCTATATGAAGGAAAAACTCATAAAATTGATGCTTAGAGGAGTTCTGTTTAATATAATCAGAATCAAGGCTGCCTCTGTTAGCGGAATTGAGATGTTAAATAATGTTTTTTATATGCAGTAGAAATTTTAGGAAACCTTGTAAATACTAGCTAAGTGAAATGCTTTAGGATAAGCATCTTTATATATTTTTCATATTTTTTTAGTTGTAGATGAACATAATACCTTTATTTTATTTTTTAATTTTTTAATTTTTTTTGGTACTGGGGATTGAACTCAGGTATATTCAACCACTGAGCCACACCCCCAGCCCTATTTTGTGTTTTATGTAGACACAGGGTCTCACTGAGTTGCTTAGCACCTTGCCATTGCTGAGGCTGGCTTTGAACTCGCGATTCTCCTGTCTCAGCCTCCCTAAGTGCTGGGATTACAGGCGTGCACCACCGCGCCCGGCTTATTTTATTTATTTTTATGTGGTGCTGAGGATCAAACTCAGTGCCTCACACATGTGAGGTAAGCACTCTACCACCGAGCTACAACCCCAGCCCTAGGATAAGCATCTTTAATCTTTAAACTAGGTTATATTTTTAAGGGAATTCTTTTTCAGATCACTAGATTTAGATGGAATCTTAGCTCAGAATTGTTTTTTCTAAAAATGGATGCCTGAGATCTTCTGCTTTTCCAACTTGCCTTATCCAAAGGTCCTTCCCCTGACTATAAAAAATAGGCATATCTCTTACTTATCCCATTTCTTATGTGGTTCATTGCCCCATGCAATAAAAATCGCTAGGGCCCTAAAGGAAGGAAAAATTACAAGAAGGCATTGTTCTAGAGAGTCCTATGACAGAAATCAAAGAGGTTAGGTCAGAAATATTGGAGGGAGCATGAACTTATTTCACACAGGCAGAAAATTCTTGCCTTCCCTGGTCTAAGTTCAAATTAGTTCTGGAAAAATGAGATCGTTATCACAGTGATGTATATTAACACATTTATTTTGATTAAAATGAAATGTAATTTTGTTTGACAGAAATCTGTACTACTTGGTTCAAGATTTTTGTTATTGTTGTTACTGGGAATGAACCAGGGGCGCTTTACCACTGAGCTACGTCCCTAGTCCTTTTTGTTTCTTTTGAGTCTAGGTCTCACTAAGTTGCTGAAGCTGGCCTAAAGCTTGCAGTCTTCATGCCTCAGCCTCCTGAGTTACTAGGATTACAGGTGTGGTACCTGATATCTATTCCAGGTACCAGGAGTGAAGGCCAAAAACATATTATTGCACAAAAGGGTTTTTGTGAAGATACTTTATTATTGACATACTATTTTAATTTTATATTCTTCAGGTATTTGGATTTGAGCTACATTTTGGAATCCATCTATATCTAAAATGCCACCAGTAACTGGAGGACCAGTTGGATATACCCCCCCAGATGGAGGCTGGGGGTGGGCAGTGGTAGTTGGAGCTTTCATTTCTATCGGCTTCTCTTATGCATTTCCCAAATCCATTACAGTCTTCTTTAAAGAAATTGAAAGTATATTCAATGCCACCACCAGTGAAGTGTCATGGATATCCTCCATCATGTTGGCTGTCATGTATGCTGGAGGTAAGTACCCATAAGAACTTGTGGGTTTTTTTGTAATTTTCATTAAGCAGCCAGTGTGTTTCAGTAACATGTTTAAACAATATCTCAGGGTGCTTTGAAGTTATTTGTTGATGTTTTGTGTTTAGAATCATGTTTTTCATTCCTGATAACATGGTAAATCTTGCTCCATTGTTGCACTACGGTTTTCTGAAATAGAAATGAGAAATTGCAAACAGCTCTGATCTGCTCCAACTCAAGTATCATTGAACTTAAAAAGGTTTCATAAAAATGATGTGTGCACAGCTCTTTGCTATTGAAATGTAAACATAAACATAGATATTGGAAGAAAATAACCTGAATAGCATAATTCAAAGTCTCAGGTAAATTATCTTTTGGGGGAAGGGTACCAGTGATTGAACTTAGGGGCATTTGACCACTGAGCCACATCCCAGCCGTATTTTGTGTTTTATTTAGAGACAAGGTCTCACTGAGTTGCTTAGTGCCTCACTATTGCTGAGGCTGGCTTTGAACTTGCAATTCTCCTCTCTCAGCCTCCTAAAGTGCTGGGATTACAGTCGTGCACCACCATGCCTGGCTTTAGGTCAGATATCTTAATGATGTTAGAAATTAAAGAACTGAATAAAACTTTCCCTTGTTCCTTATGATGTATGTCCCAAAAGCATTGCATCTGCACTTTAAACTTGAGTTTTTATCATTTCTTCCCTTTGTTTTCTTTGGCATGTTATGAAAGCTATGTAGAGTGTAAATTGCTTACTTACATTATTTAAAATACTGTTTATTTGAGAAATCAAACCACAATTAAACATGTAAAAGATAAACCTACCATAATAAAATATTTAGTTGCTTAGTTAGCAGGAATTTTAGATCCAAGTGTTTTTGTTTACTGGGATTGACAGTGTCTCTTGTTTCTTTGTTTAGACAAACTTCTGTTAATCTTGTCATTGTTAGTGATTTAATGCCTCTGATTATACTCACATGTATCTCTTTACTAGCCAATAAAAAGATTCTACACTTCAACTGCAAATAACTTAGCCTTGGGCTGCTAAACTGGTGGCAGATTGAACTAGTACTTACTGGGCTCCATGAGTGTACTCAGCACTGGGCTATTTGTTGTAATAAAGACCGGGTCCTGATCCTTTCCTCTGAGAAATTTTATAATTCTTTGGAGATAATAATATAAGCTTATGAAGCAGGAATATGTAGTAGAAATCATAATTAAATTATGCATTATTAAATTTTCACAGAAGAAACAGGTAAACTGGTTGCCTTGGAGGAAGATAACCTGAGTGTCTGGGGAAAAGAGTGGGAATACCTGTTTTTTCCACCATGTAGCTTTTTAAGTCCAGAAAAATTAAAAGGGACTTTGGACAGTAGTAGTTTCTGACACCTATAATTTACAAGCTTTGAACTCTAATCTGCCAGTTTCTAACCAGATTTTGAGTGCAATGACTAGAAGAAATTGGCATAAATATTACCCAGAGGCACTCCAGGCACTCATTGTATCTTTAAGCTGATTACAAATCAGAGGTTCACATGTTGCAATTCTAAACTACCAAAGAGCTTGGGAGCCACTTGCATTTTGCATCAAAAGTAAATGATGTCACTTTTGCTAATTGCACATGACATTTTCCTTTGGGGGGGAAACAGTTCTTTCTTTGTTTTTACCCAGTTAGTGAGATAACTAGCACATTTCTCTTGAGTTTGTCTTATAACAGGCCTATAAACTACCGCTTTCTATTTTTTTATTGTAGCTAATTAGGGCCATCTTTCCTGAAATAACTCTGAAGGACAAATTGCCTATTGTGAACTTTGTGGCAGAAGTTTTATTAAATGAATTTTTTTGTTGCTGTTCTTTTTCTAAGTGATATGTCTCCTAAGAATTTTCATCTCACAGCTGTCAGAATTCTTTAACTTGTGCACTTAAGCTACACTCTGAATGATAGTATGTTTTCAGCTATGAGTAATATTCTTTTCTTGTTTAGTGCTTTGGGTTAAAGATACGTACTGATGGTTATTAAAAATGTAAGTATATTGTTAGGAGATTATCTTAGTTGCCTACTTTTTGTTTTTCCTTTTTTTAATATGAAAGTTAAATTTACATATTTTCAGTACCACAATGAACAGCTTAATACTCTGGTTTGGAATTTTGAAAGCAAAATTTACAGTATTCACTTCCTCATAGAGTCAGCAGTATGGCAACATTAATTAATCTTTGTAATTCTGACTATAGAAAGATATCATTACTGATTTATATGGAACTATTTTGCATGTATTCTTTTACTGTTCACTTCCTCAATTTTACATAAGCTGTAACTTCAAATTATTTTCAAATTTCTGGGACCTAATATTTTCATTAAGTGACTTTTCAGTATCTGTTAAGTCTTTTCAGTTATCTGTTAAGATCCTGTTCCTCATATATCGTTACCTCTAGCTGCATGCTCCCATGACAGAAGGGAAGACAAGCACCCTCAGGCCTCTAATAAGGACACTGGTTCCATTCATGAGGCCCTGCCCTCATGACCTAATTATTTCTTAAAGGCCCTACCTCTTAATACTGTTCCTTTAGAGGTTAGGTTTCCTTGGTTTGAGGGGACACCAACATTCAGACTATAGCAGTGACTTTAAAAGGTATCAGTAAAAACTGTTTTGTGCATGTTACTGGGTTGAGCCTTTTTGGCAGCTAGTCTTTGACTCAGCCACTTAGACTTGGTCCTCTGAAACACAAGGATAATCAAAATTTTTGATTCCTTCTCACATATTCATATTATTATTACATACATTTGTATCGGATGATTGGATTAGAAAGTGCATGCAAACAAGTAAACAAAAATATAAGCATATGCACTAATGTTATCGCTATCACTACCAATATTTTTTGAAGTCCTGCTAAACACTTCACATGTGAATTCGTTTTTATTCTTTTCAACAGCCCTAGGAAATAGATTAATAATAACCTCAGGGTTGCCTAGCATGTGGGAGGCCTAGGGTTCAATCCCCAATACTGCAAATAATTAATAATAAAAAATAATCACTGCCACCACTACCCCTGGGGAGCAAAGAGTAAAAAGTGGTGGAACTTTGAATTAGGATTAATTAGGATTAATTAATTAATTAGAATAATTTGAATTAGGTTACCTTCGGAACAGAGCCTATCCTTTTAATATTAGTATACCATGTGGCAACTCTGAATAACAACACTAGCATGTAAGTAATGATGGAATTTTTCGGTGTTTATGGAAATAGAATATGGCAACATATGATCACCAGTGTATTCTGAATATGTGCAATCAGTATGTTTTTCAAAATAAATATACTGTCTTCTAGGGAGCTAAGTGTAGAAAGAAAACAGTAAGGTCAGAATGTGCTGTGCTAATAGAAATGTGTTTTGTGTCTTCTGCAGCATAACTTTGTTCCAAAACTACAGAGTACTATAGTACTATAGTAGGATAGGTTAGATGTGTCAGCTCTCACTAGCTTTGTGACTTTGCAAGTTCTAGTATTGATTCTTTTCTTGTATCTTCTTCCCTACTGAAGCATTGCAGTGAGCCTTCTCCATTTGCGGTCATCTACCTGAACCAGATAGACTGATGTGTCCTGTTATCATTTCCACAAGTCCATATGCATGACACAAGTATTATTATAAATAGGAGTAGATGAAATTCAATGACTTATTCTATTTCGTAAAAAAGCATGCAAAAGGTTGGGGTTTTTTCCTTTTTTTTCCTTTTCCCCCTACATCAGACAAGTAATGTGCCAACATCATGATGAACTATGAAAGAGGCACATCTCACGCAACGGTGTGAAAATCCAATCATCGTGCAAATGGACCTCTAAAGGATAAATATTTGTTTATTAAGACTTTTTATAGTCTGGAGGCTAGAGTTCAAAACCAGCCTTAGCAACTTAGTGAATCCCTAGGCAATCAGTGAGACCCTGTCTCTAAATAAAACACAGGAAAAAGTTGGGGATGTGGCTCTGTGGTTGAGTGCCCCTGGTTTTGATCCCCAGTATCACCAAAAAAAAAAAAAAAACGGGGCAGGGGGGCAAATAATACTTGTTTGTAGCAAGTGAGAAGAGAGGTCATGTTTTCTGTATTTGAAAATTTATACATAAAATCTTTTGCCAGTTCTTTTTCATGTGGTTCTTTCCCATTCAAGAAAAACTAACTTTTTGGTATGTTTAGCTGAGAATTTAATCTGGTTACTCAAATAACCTTTCATTTCATACCATCCCTTTCCCTTTTTTTGGTACTGAGGGTTGAATCCAGGGTTGGGTGCTTTACCACTGAGCCATCTCTTTTTTGTATTTTATTTGGAGACAGGGTCTCACTGAGTAGCCTAGCATCTTGCTTTTGCTGAGGCTGGCTTTGAACTCACGATCCTCCTGTCTCAGCCTTCTGAGCCTCTGGGATTACAGGTGCACACCATCACACCTGGCCTTTTTGGGGGGAGGTTAGGGGGGTCTCATTACAACTACTTCTGTAAAATTGATTATTATCTAACTTGATCTTCTGCAAACTTTTTTTTAAATTTTTTTTTTAGTTGTTAATGGACCTTTATTTTATTTATTTGTATGTGGTGCTGAGAATTGAACCCAGTGCCTCTCACATACCAGGCAAGCATTCTGCCACTGAGCCACCGCCCCAGCCCCAATCTTCTGCAAACATTTTTTCACAGTATTGCTACCATGAAATGTGGTAATTGAGGAATGAAAGATATTCAGTTCAGTACCTGAGACATCTAGATATAACAGATTTTTTTTCTTAATGACCTACTTGGAAAACTTAAACTTATAAGAATCATTATGTATTTTTGTCTTTGTTTTTTCTTTTTTTGTATATATAATGCAAGTCACATTGGTTGTAATGTATAAATAATGCTCTAAAATCAGAAACCTACTCAGATGTGTTCTTACATCTCATCATATCAGTATGCTTGTCCAAAAATTGAAATGGAGCAAACTTACTATATACATAGGTTGATCATCCTGCATACATCAAGTTCCCTGTGAACATTCACTATCAAAGTATTCCCAGTGCCTTAAAAAAATTAACGATGGACTGTATTGTAGTAAAATTCTATCCAGTATTTCTAGATATAGAAAAATTAATGATGTTAAAATGTCATTATTTTCCAGCACACATATGTGACTCTCAAATAATAGAAAGATTGTTGTCATTGCCATTTGTTTATTTTAGAACACTTGTTCTTATTATTATTCATGCTTTGTGTAGATATGAGGGACTATCTTTCCTTTATATTAAATTTTTTGTTCTCTCCTAGGTCCCATCAGCAGTGTCTTGGTGAATAAATACGGCAGTCGTCCAGTCATGATTGTTGGTGGCTGCTTGTCTGGCTCCGGCTTGATTGCGGCTTCTTTCTGTAACACTGTACCGGAACTTTACTTGTGTATTGGTGTCATTGGAGGTGACGTATTGTTCATTTTCAAGTGTTAATTTTTTTAAAATATTTATTTTTTAGTTGTAGGTGGACAGAATATCTTCATTTTTTTTATTTTTATGTGGTGCTAAGGATCGAACCCAGTGCCTCACGTGTGCTAGGCGAGCACGCTACCACTGAGCCACAACCCCAGCCCCTCAAGTGTTAATTTTTTGCTGGTCATTTGTACTCATTTGCATTCAAATTCAGATCTCTTGAATGAAATTGTTTCCTTAGAGAAATGATTCAAGTTGTAGATAAACTGAGTACTAGAAAAGCAAACATTTTTAAAATAAATTGCTGGGATATAATAGGCATTTATTCTTTGTCCAGTGAATTGGAAGAGGTAATTATTACATCCCTTCCTAAAATTACAAAGTGGTGGTATGTGGTAACTTGTTGAAGGGTGGTCATTAGTTAATCTCTGTCCTTACCTCTTCCTCCCAAGGAGAAGAATAGGCCCTTATTGGAACAGGACAGTATGTTAGACAAAAACTAATGTTAGGAATTATAACAATGTTCAAATAATATTTCTAAGGGGTAAGGGAAACAATAATTCCCTCTTTTTTTATTCACCAAATTAAGGTAATGAACCACTGAGTATAGTGAATAAAGATTGCATATTATGTCTCAATCCAAAAAATATTGCCATTCACATTTTGTTGTTTGTGCTTCTATACTTTTATATGTACAAACCTAACTTTTTTTTTTTTTTTGGGGGGGGGTACCAGGGATTGAACTCAGGGGTACTCGACCACTGAGCCACATCCCCAGCCCTATTTTGTGTTTTATGTAGAGACAGGGTCTCACTGAGCTGCTTGGCGTCTCCCCATTGCTGAGGCTAGCTTTGAACTTGAGATTCTCCTGTCTCGGCCTCCGAAAGTGCTAGGATTATAGGCATGCACCGCTGTACCCAGCCAAACCTGACCTTTTGTTAGTTCCAAAAAGAATTAAATTTTATAGGCTTCTTTTTGTATTTTTCACTTAGCAATGTATCATATGTTATATGAATATATTGCCCTGTCAATAAGTATTCTGATGCTTATTTAAATTTAGTGAATTATTCCATTGAATAGATATAACTTTAACTAATCTCTTGGTTGTTGATTATTAAAGGTTTGGGTTTTTGTTTGGTACTGAGGATTGAGCCCAGGGGTGCTTAATCACTAAGCCACATCCCCAGCATTCCCCTCTGCCAACCTTTTTTTTTTTTTGAGGCAGAGTCTCACTAAGTTGCTTAGGGCCTTTGTTAAGTTGCTGAGACTGGCCTCCCAAGCTGCTGGGATTACAGGCATGTGTCACCACACCTGGCTATTATGGGTTTTTAAGGGAAATGGCTATCTGTCTTTTGTTTTCTGTTTATTTTGCTGAGTATCTTGTGCATGCTGGGCAAACGTTTTACCACTGAGCTACACTCCCTGCCTTCTGTGTGTGTTTTTATTTGTTTGTTTGCTTATTTATTTATTTATTGGTACCAGGCATTGAACTCGGGTACTCGACCACAGAGCTGCATCCCCAGCCCTATTTTGTGTTTTATGTAGAGACAGGGTCTCACTGAGTTGCTTAGCACCTCACCATTGCTGAGGCTGGCTTTGAACTCGTGATTCTCCTGTCTCAGCCTCCCAAAGTGCTGGGATTACAAGGTACTATGCTTGGCTCTGTGTGTGTGTGTTTTAAGTACATATATGCTAAGTTGTCCTCCAGGACTCCATTTAGAGTCTTGCTACAGTATGAGAGAGGATGTACTTGCCAACAATGGGATGTTGATTTTTGTTTTTTTCACATTTCTAATTTAGTAGGTAATAAGTACCTTCAAGTTTTAATTTGTCTCTCTGCATATTAGGAAAGTAAAGGGGTAACTGAGATAACTACTTTTTTCATTTTGTGGCTAGGTCTTTGAGTATTTTTTTTTTTAAAGGACAATTTTTTTTAAAAATTTTTTTAGTTGTAGATGAACAAGATATCTTTATTTTATTCATTTTTATGTGGTGCTGAGGATCGAACCCAGTGCCTTACGCATGCGAGACAGGCACTCTACCACTGAGCCACAATCCAAGCCCAGTATATATTTTTTTCCCAACATGTTTTTTGACCATGATTGGCAAGTATTTCTACTCTTGTAAATTCACTTACTTTTTCTTTCTTTTTTTTTAATTGTAGATGGACACAAAACCTTTATTTTGTTTACTTATTTTTACATGGTGCTGAGGATGGAACCGAGTGCCCCATACCTGCCAAGCAAGTGTTCTACCACTGAGCCACAATCCCAGATGTAACAATCCCCGATGCAAGAATAATGGGACTGGGGATGTGCCTCAGTAGTGCAGTGCTTGCCTGAAGTACTGGGTATTAAACCCAGGGAGTGTCTATTATTATTATTTTTTTAATATTTTTAGTTATACATGGACAAAGTGTCTTTATTTTGTTTATTTATTTATTTTTATGTGGTGTTGAGGATCGAACCCAGTGCCTTATACGTGTGAGGCAAGCGCTCTGCCACTGAGCCATGGCCTCAGCCCCGGGGAGTGTCTATTATTGAGCTACGTTCCTAGCCATTTTATTTTTATTTTGTTTAATTTTTTCGTACTGGTTATTGAACTCAGGGCATTTAACCACTGAGCCACATCCCATCCCTATTTTGTATTTTATTTAGAGACAGTCTCCCTGAGTTGCTTAGCGCCTCGCTTTTGCTGAGGCTGGTTTTGAACTCACAATCCTCCTGCATCAGCTTCCTAAGCCACTGGGGTCACAGGTGTGCGCCACTGCGCCTAGCTTATTTTTTATTTTAAAACAGCATTACTAGTTGTTCAGGCTATTATACAGCCAGTAAGTAATGATGCTGAGATTTGAGTCCATATAGTTCGCTTCTAAACTCACACTTTAAACCACTATATAGTGAATCATCTAATAATGAGGCTTTTATGTGTCCGTTCTATTACTTGTATCTCTTATTTTAGTTTCTTTGTTTGGTTAAGTAATATTGGAGATATTTCTGACATTTATTACAGCATGTTATTTTTGCCCCTTTCCATTAGGTCTTGGGCTTGCTTTCAACTTGAATCCAGCTTTGACCATGATTGGCAAGTATTTCTACAAGAAGCGACCATTGGCCAATGGACTGGCCATGGCTGGCAGCCCTGTGTTCCTCTCTACCCTAGCCCCCCTCAATCAGGCTTTCTTTGGTATCTTTGGCTGGAGAGGAAGCTTCCTAATTCTTGGGGGCCTCCTATTAAATTGCTGTGTAGCTGGGTCCTTGATGCGACCTATAGGGCCCAAGCCAACAAAGGTAGAAAATGTTAAGGCCAAAGAATCCCGTAAAGAAACTGGAAAACCTGATTCAAAGACAAGTGATGCAAATACAGACCTTATTGGAGGAAACCGCGTAAAGGAAAAACGTTCAAGCCTCCAAAAAATTAACCAGTTCCTGGACTTGTCCCTATTCACACACAGGGGCTTTTTGCTGTATCTCTCTGGAAATGTGCTCATGTTTTTTGGACTCTTTACACCTTTGGTATTTCTTAGTAATTATGGCAAGAGTAAGCATTATTCTAATGAGAAATCAGCCTTCCTCCTTTCCATTCTGGCTTTTGTTGACATGGTAGCCAGACCTTCCATGGGACTAGTAGCCAACACAAAGTGGGTAAGACCACGAGTCCAATATTTCTTTGCTGCTTCTGTTGTTGCAAATGGAGCGTGTCATTTGCTAGCACCTTTTTCCTCTAGTACCTACGTTGGTTTCTGTGTCTATGCGGGATTCTTTGGATTTGCCTTTGGGTGGCTCAGCTCCATATTGTTTGAAACACTGATGGACCTCGTTGGATCGCAGAGATTCTCCAGTGCTGTGGGATTGGTGACCATTGTGGAATGCTGTCCAGTTCTCCTTGGGCCACCGCTATTAGGTATACTGTGTTTCCCTACTTCTATGATTCTGCTATAAAAAAAAACAGATGGGGGCTGGAGTTGTGGCTCAGTGGTAGAGCACTTGCCTACCATGTGTGAGGCACTGAATTCGCTTCAATTCTCAGCACCACATATAAATAAATGAATAAAATAAAGGTCCGTCAACAACTAAAAAAAATATTTAAAAAAAGAAGGGCGAGGGCTGGAGTTGTAACTCAGTGGTAGAGCGCTTGCCTGGCACATGTGAGGTACTGAGTTCGATTCTCAGCACCATATAATAATAAAGTTATCGTGTTCATATATATATGCAACTAAAAATTTTTTTTTTAAAATACAGGTATACAGGATTGGGACAGTGATAGAAAAACAGTAGTGAGCTGTTTGACAAAGAGCAAGTGTTTCTCATTTCTCTGCTCTTAATGCTGGTAACTTGACAAAGCATAATTGCTGAATTACAGAATCAAATAAAACAGAACCATCAGCTGTAGGGGAGAATCAGATATTTTAAAAGACAACATTTTTAAAATTTGCTATCACAAAACTAACAACATACTCTTTGTAGGAGAATAGTTCTACCTTTAAAAGTACTTGGGAGTTTTGTTGTTGTTGTTTGTATGGGGGATTGAACCCAGGGGTGCTAAGTTAGATCCCTAGCCCTTTTTATTTATTCTTTTGAGACAGGGTCTCACTAAGTTGCCAAGGGTGTCCTTGAACCTGTAACCCTCCTGCTTCAGTTTTCACAGTTGCAAGAATTATAAGCATGCAGCACTATTTCCAGTTCAGGGAATTTCTTTTTTTTGTTTTTGTTTTTATTTTTTGGTACTGAGGATTGAATTCGGGTACTCAACCACTGAGCCACATCCCCAGCCTTATGCTGTGTTTTATGTAGAGACATAAAACTACTGAGCTGCTTAGGCGCCTCACTGTTGCTGAGGCTGGCTTTGAACTCGTGATTCTCCTGTCTCAGCCTCCCAAAGAGCTGGGACAGGAGTGCGCCACCGCGCCCAACAGAATTTCATTTTAATGATGGAATTTATTCCAGTAGTAATAGTGTAATAGTAGCTATTATGTAAGCTTACAGTGGTACCAGTGGTTACACTAAAGTTGTATGTATTTGTTGCATCTCACAAGGCTGTGAGGTAAGACTGTTTTAATCACCATTTCATTAGTGAAGAAATAGAAGCTTCAGAAAGTAAAATAATTTGTCCAAAATTATACAGCTTGGGTGCTGGGATTGTGGCTCAGTGGTAGAGTGCTTGCCTCAAATGCATGAGGCACTGGGTTCGATCCTCAGCACCACATAAAAATAAAGATATTGTGTCCATCTACAACTAAAGAAAATATTTTAAAAAAAGATTATACAGCTTGTAAGTCAGTGTGTAATTTGGGAGCTATTCCCTGAGATTACTAAACAACTTCATCTTTTAAATTAATAGCTCCATAGGTAATACAAAGTAAGAAGATAATTTGAACCTCTTTTGGATGTGATTTATACTTTTGGAATTTTGTTTCTGGGAAGTGAATATACATAGTGGAACGAAAGTCTACACCTATCTTTTTGGTTTGGCTAAGTTTCTGAGGCTGGTTTCGAACTTGCACTCCTATCTCAGCTCCCAAGTGGCTGGGATTATAGTCAGATGCCACCATGCCTATCATTGTGTTTTCATAAGGCTATCTTTCTCCCAACCTCTTCCCAATGAGTTTACAAGTTCTGTCAAATTTCATCTCCTTAATCTCTTCTCTTTCTTTTTTCTTTTGGTACTGAGGATTGAACTCTGGTACTCTACCACTGAGCCACATTCCCAGCCCTATTTTGTATTTTATGTAGACACAGAGTCTCACTGAGTTAGTGCCTCACTGTTGCTGAGGCTAGCTTTGAACTTGGGATTCTCCTGTCTCAGCCTCCTAAATGCTGGACTACAGGAGTGCGCCACCACACCCGGCTTCCTTAATCTCTTTCTAATGCTGATTTTTCTGCACCATAACCACCACCCTTATCCAAACTCGTGTTTCCTATTCCAGCTGATCCTAATGGTAACCTCCTGACTGGTCCTCCTGTTCCAGCCCCAGCTGTCCTTCAGTCTCTCACACCTCTTCAGTTGCTTCCCACTGCTCTTGGGGTGAGGATAAAATTTCCTAATGTGACTTGCAAGGCTCTGCCTGGCCT
>PVHX01013473.1:0-54567 GCA_004024805.1 Geosciurus inauris | reverse complement strand
GATTGAACCCAAGGACGCTTGACCTCTGAGTCACATCTCTAGCCCTTTTTTTTTTTTTTTTTTTTTGGTACCGGGGATTGAACTCAGGGGTACTCGACCACTGAGCCACATTCCCAGCCCTATTTTGTGTTTTATGTAGAGACAGGGTCTCACTGAGTTGCTTAGCACCTCGCCGTTGCTGAGGCTGGCTTTGAACTCGTGATCCTCCTGTCTCAGCCTCCCTAAGTGCTGGGATTACAGGCTTGAGCCACCACGCCCGGCTTCTAGCCCTTTTTATTTATTTTTTAAATTGTAAGACAAGGTCTCACTGGGTTGCTTACAGCCTAAGTTGCTAAAGCTAGCTTCGAATTTGTGATCCTCCTGTTCCAGCCTCCCAAACTGTTTGTATTACAGGCATGCACCACTGCATTGACGGAGCTGTACCTGGATCTTTTTTATATTATTTTTTCTTTTTTGCAGAGCTGTGGATCAAACCCAGGGCTTTGTACATGCTAGACAAGAGCTGTATCCCTGAGCTGTACCCCCAGCCTTGTACCTGGATTAAAAACATATATATATATATACTGAGATTAAAAAAATTTTTTTAGGTTGGGCCATTACAGATTATTGCAGAAAATGTGCAGATGCATGTTTGTTTCTTGTGTGCACATGCAGGAGTTTGTATTAGGTGAATTTGTATTTGGTGATTTATAAGTTTACCTGAAAATCTGTAAACAAGTGTTCATAGTTTTTCATTTCTCCTAGTATGGATAACAAGCTGTGGAAGCCATGCAAATGGATGGGCATATGTATCTAACAAATTTAAATAATCTCAATGCATGTCTAATAGGAAGGGTTAGTAGACAAGAGTCCAATATTTTTTCAGTTATCTCATTTGTAAAGTGAGGATAAATATAGAAGAAGTGGCAGGAAAAATGTTTAGTTTGATCTTTTAAAATAAAAAACAAAACCCATCAATCTGAGTGTGGTGGTGCACACCTGTAATTCCAGCAATTTAGGAGGGGGAGGCAGGAGGATAGGATGGAATGTTTAAGGCCAGCTTTGGCAGTTTCTTGAGGGCCTGACTCAAAGAAAAAAATAACAACTGAGGATGTAACTTAGTGCTAGAGTGCCCCTTAGGTTCAGTCCCTAGAAAGGGGGGGGGGGGCACGACGACACATGACACATCAGGACAGTGCTAGATTGTATTTTCTCCTTTACTAGCAATTATACAAAGTACTTCCTTTTTTGGCGGGGGTGGGGGGTACCAGAGATTGAAATCAGGGGTACTCAACCACTGAGCCACATCCTCAGCCCTATTTTGTGTTTTATTTAGAGACAGAGTCTCACTGAATTGCTTAGTAGCTCACCATTGCTGAGGCTGGCTTTGAACTTGTGATTCTCCTGTCTCACCTTTTTGTTTTAAATGAAAGTATGTAGAACCTCTATGTAGTTGGGCACAGTGGTACATACCTATAATTCCAGTGAGGAAGAAGGGCCACAAGTTAGAGGCCAGCTTCAGCAACATCAGCAAGACCCTCAGCAACTGGTGAGACTTTGCCTTAAAATGAAAAGGGTGGAGGATGTAGGTTAGTGATAAAGTATCCCTGGTTCCATTCCCTAGTACTCCCCTCTCCCCAAGAAAAAGTATCTAATCATATAAACTTAAATTCCTCCAATTTTTTTAAAATACATCTTGTGTTATTGTACCTTGTAACATTATTTCTTAAGTTGGCCCATATATGTTGTGTTCCTACTATGAATTAATGTGGCTTTTGTGTGTCTTTTAAACATTTTTTTTTTAGTCATAGATGGACACAATATCTTTATTTATTTTTATGTGGTGCTGAGGCTCGAACCCAGTACCTCACATGTGCTAGGCGAGTGCTCTACTACTGAGCCACAAATCCCCAGCCCCTTGTGTGTGTCTTGAATCAAGTATTTTTAATAATAATGCTTTCTAGATGTATTAAAATACTCTCCAGTTGGGTACAGTAATACAGACCTGTAATCGCAGCAGCTAAGAATCCCAGAGGCTCAGACAGAAGGAGCTCAAGTATGAGGCCAGGCTTAGACCCTGTCTCAACCTAAAAAATTATTTAAAAAAAAAAAAGACTTGTGTGGTGGTGCACACCTGTAATCCCAGTGGCTTGGGAGGCTGAAGCAGGAGGATTGTAAATTCAAAGTCAGCCTCAGCAATTTAGTGAGGCCCTAATCAACTCAGCAAGACCCTGCCTCTAAATAAAATACAAAAAAGGGGCAGAGGGACATGGCTCAGTGGTTAAGTGCCCCTGGGTTAAATCCCCAGTACCAAAAAAAAAGTTACTTACAATGATATATATACATCAAGTTTTAAATCTTCAAATGTTAGGTGTTCTTTTTGGGAACAGACAGCGAGGCTAAGATTTCTCAGCTCTTCTCTGTGTGGCCCTAAGCAGATTTTTGTGCATTTCTGATTAATTTTTGCTATCTCATTGGCTTGACCAAATTGTAATGCCTAGAGAACTAAAGTCTAAGCTTAGTATGTGTTGAACACTTGGTTGGCGCTTTTTATTAAGAGCATATTCCTATAAGATGTTAAGGTACAGTATAGGCTCCGGATCCTGAAATATTACCATTTTACTCTAATCATAAAACTCCAGAAACAAAGAACAAATCTCTATCAAACCCACATAATTACAAGGTCCTTAAGGCAAGATCCTCCCAATTTTCTGTGTGGTTATACCAACTCATCATTTGGTGATATTTAAACCAGATGGTAACATCTTGTCCTTGCCAGGCTTTAACTTGCAGGGAAGAGATGGAGAGGGTAGGCTCTGCTACATTTGTACTGATTCTTTTTTTATTTTTTGGGCAGGGAGGGGAATGTAGGATGAGAGAGGTCTGCGCAGAATTTTTGGAGTATAACCTCCACTTTGTAAAATTCCAGGTATTTAAGATTTTTTCTCTCTCAGGCTCTCAGCCAGTATGATGATGCATGTGGGACAAATTGAGAAGAGCCACCAGATTTTCCAGTGGGAGGCTGGCTTTAGGGTTTGTGTAAGGTGTGGGTTTGGGGTTTTAAAAAATTGTACTTAATGGCAGCCCATTCCTCTGGTTTCCTCTGAAACTGCTGTTTTCACTGTTAAGCTAATGTCTTTTTCCATCCTCCACGGTAAAATATGTCTTTGATTTACATAATGGATAATTGCTCATCAAGATTTTTTTTCTTTTTTTCATTTTTGGTACCAGGGATTGAATCCAGGGCACTTTACCATTGAGCTGCAATCCCCAGCCCTTTGAGACAGAGGCTTGCTAAACTAGGGTCTAAGAAGTTGCTGAGGCTGGCCTAGAACTTGCAATCCTCCTGCCTCAGCTTCCTGAGTTGCTGGAGTTACGGGCTTACACCACCATGCCTGGCTCATCAAGGTTTTTTTTTTGGAGGGGGGTGGGGGGCGCGGGTTTGACTGGGCATGGTGGTACATTCCAATAATCTCAGTGATTTGGGAGGCTGAGGCAGGAGGATTGCAAGTTTGAGGCCAGCCTATGCAATATAACAAGACCCTGTCTCAATATAAGAAATAAAAAAGGGCTGGGGAGAGCTCAGTAGTAAGAGTACCTTGGGTTTGATCCCCAGTACACCTCCCTGAAAAAAAAATATTTTGAGAGGAACAGGGCTTAGCATTTGGTTTTGAATTCTAAAATAATTTTTTTTTTGAGGGAGGTGTTATTTTCCAGCTAGCAAATGAAAACTTTTAAGAGAGAATAGGGCTGGGGGTATAGCTGAGTGCTACCTTGTCTAGCATGTATAAGGCCTTGGGTTCAATCCCCACCACCAACAAAAACAGAAAACTTTTTAAGAGAATGGAAATTTCATGAGAAGACTAGAGTAAAAGTAAGAACATTCTGGTGTGTATCCCATTACATGTTGTCCTTGAGCTGCTAGCCTTAAGAGGGTTATGACTATTTTCAGAACTTTATTCCTGTTAACCTGCCTATAAAAGGGGGATAGTGCAGCCCTTAACAGAGTGAGGCCTAAAGAGGTACAGGTAAGTTTGCCCAAGGTACCTGAGTAGTAAGTGGTGGAGCTAGGATTTGAACCTACGCAGTACAGGTCTGGAATTAAATGTTCTTAAATATTGTTTAATGTTGCCTCTTACATAACCATAATCGTGATGCAATTGTGATTACATGAAATGGTTGAAGAAAAATTATGAAATTTTATTATTTTTGCCTATATCCTTCTTTCCTGCTTCGCTTTATTTTTTTTCTCATTTTTATTGATGCATTGTAATTGTACATAAGGTAGGATTTATTATTACATTTTTGTTTTGTTTTGTTTTGTTTTTGTACTGGAGATTGAACCCCAGGGGTGCTTAACCAGTGAGCCATATCCCCAGCCCGTTTTTATTTTTTGAGATAGTGTCTAGCTACATTGCTTAGATCTTTGCTAAATTGCTGAGGCTGGCTTTGAACTTGGGATCTTCCTGCCTTAGTTTCCCTCTTAGTTGCTGGGATTACAGCCTGTGGCTTTTTTTCAATTCTTGCTAAGATAGATCCATTTTACTGATAAGAACCTGAGAGCTGTGGGGTGGCTTGTCCAAAGTGGCACAACCTTAAGAAGAAGATTAGGGTCCTGGGCATGCTGGCACGTGCCTATAATCACAACAACTCTGGAAGCTGAGGCAGGAGGATCACAAATTCCCTTAGCAAGATGCTGTCTAAAACAAAATTTAAGCTGGGCACCCTGGTGCACGTTTGTAATCCCAGCACTTTGGGAGGCTGGGACCGGAGAATCACAAATTCAAATCCAGCCTCAGCAACAGTGAGGCGCTAAGCAACTCAGTGAGACCCTGTCTCTACATAAAACACAATAGGGCTGGGGAAGTGGCTCAGTGTTTGAGTACCCTTGAGTTTAATCCTCAGGTTTAATCCTTGGTACCAAAAAACCCCAAAACAACAACAGCAAAAAAACACAAAAAAAACCCCAAAACCAAAAATCCCCCAAATTTAAAGAAGAGCCGGAGATGTAGCTCAGTGGTAGCGTGAGTGAGGCCGGGTTCAGCCCTCATCAGTAACTTAAAAAAAAAAATGGAGGTTTCAAACCATGACACTATTTCTAATTTCAGTTTTCTTCCTCCTATTTAATATATAGTGGTTCTCTTCATAAATTGCAGAAATTAACCTTTTTCTTTCATCTCCCCCAACAAGCCTTTTCAGTGTAGTTTTTTTTGATATTGATACTGGAGATTGAACTCAGAGGCACTCGACCACTGAGCCACATCCCCAGCCCTATTTTGTGTTTTATGTAGAGACAGGGTCTCACTGAGTTGCTTAGTGCCTCGCTGTTGCTGAGGCTGGCTTTGAACTCGCAATTCTCCTGTCTCAGCCTCCCTAAGTGCTGGGATTACAGGCCTGTGCCACTGTGCCTGGCCTTCAGTGTAGTTTTCCCTTCTTCCTTTTGGTTATTCAAACACAACTACAGGGAAATCAAAAATAGTAAGCTGCACCTATATGATATCAAAGTATAATTTAGATTATTTTGTCTATTATATTTGTGTATTTTAGTTTTTCACTAATTAATAGCATATTGCCTTTATATATTTGTTTGGTTGGGTGGCTTATTTATATGGAAGCTCCTGATTCATCAGCTTTTCAGTGACTGTTCAACTTCACACATAAGAAGTATTTAGGACTAAAGGACTCCCTAAATGTCTTCCTGCCTCCCTTCAAAGTCTTTTGGGGGTCCCATTGAACTAGAATCTCATGTTGGACTAAGTGTTTGAATTTTAAGAAGCTCCTCTGGTCATTCTAAACCTCAGCTATGTTTGAGAACCACTGGTTTAAGTAATTTCCTAATAGGGAAAATAGGGAATTCTCTTGCCCTTTGGCTTCAGATTGATCAGAAATTGGCATCTCTACTTTAGGATGACAATTTTTTTTTAGCGTGTCTGTTGAATGAAGAAATGAATTGGATCCTTGGTATTAGTTGTGGTTTCAGAGCAGTACAGTTATTGATATGTCAGTAAGTACCAGTCATTGTGTCAGTGTTCTAGGGCTACAGAAGTAAATTAAATAGCTTTGACTTTAAGGAACTCATAAGCTGCTAGTGAGAAAGATCTAGAAGAAGATTATAAAGTGTGATGTATGGGGCTGAGGTTGTGGCACAGTGGCAGAGCACTTGCCTTGCACATGTGAGGCACTGGGTTTGATCCTCAGCACCACATAAAAAATAAATAATAAAGACACTGTATCCATGTATAACTAAAAAAAAAGTATGATGTATGGATGCCTGCATGGAACAGAAGTTGTATTAGAGTGGCTGGAGATAACTAGGGTAGTGGTGTAATGTAGGTGGGTGGAGGTTGGAGAGAGCAGGCTGCCTGGGATGTTTGGGAAGGTTTTGCTTCACCTGAATTTGGGTGAGTTTGGGGGAAGAATATATGAGTAGAGAATGAAAATAAGGACCAGACAAACCCCAGAAATACCAACATTTAAGGAAAGAAGAGGATCTGGTTGGAAGCACCAGGAAATGTGGTGCTGGGAAGCCTGAATAACCTGCCAAATAAAGGCAGGTTTGTTGATAATATTTCAGACTTACATGACTATATAGTAGTGATTTCTTAATACTCTAGACACAGCTTCCATACTCGTGTATTTAGAACCTGGAAAGTAGATGATTCCAGTTTGTATAGAGTGATTCCAGGCAGCCAAACTGAGTTAGCTAAAGTGAGTTATCTTTCAGATCAAATTTATTTTAGGATGTAGCAGTAAATGTGAAAGAAATAAAGTGGTTGATAATGCTAACTCTACTATAGTAATACACAGAATGGTCTGAGTTATGTTGTGGAGTAAGTTTAAGTTCTGTTAATTTATCATCTTAAATGGATGTGTATCATCTTAAATGTTTGTGTGTCAATATATTCTTTACTTTTTCAAACAGGGCATCTAGCCTTGAAGCCAGGTCACTGTCTTAATGTGTTCATGCTGCTATAACAAAATACCCGAGACTGGGAAATTTGTAAATAATAGAAATTGATTTTTCAGAGCTCTGGAGGCTAGAAAACCTAAAGATCGAGTCTTGGGTAGGTTTGATGTTTGGTGAGGTTTAGGTCTTTGTTTCCAAGATGGTGTCTTGAATGCTGTGTTCTACTTTAGTAGAAGAATAAAAGGGTCTAGGCTAGTTCCTCCAGCCCTTTTATAAGATATCTAATCCTGTTAGTACCCTGCCCTTTTGATTTAATCACTTCCCCAAGGACTCCACCCCTTAATACTATCACATTGGTGATTAAATTTTAACATATGGATTTTGGGAGGGGCACAGACTGAAACCATAGCAATCAGAACCATAATATATTAAACGGACTAGCAGTTTGCCTTGTGAAAACGTTAACAGTAGTGCGGTCAACTAAGCAATTTCCCAGCCAATTTCAGTTCAGGTTTAAGTTCATTCAGGCTTTTACTTTAAATATGGCTATTAGGGAATCCTATATGGTATAAAATATTTTCACTTTGAATATTAGGCTTAAAGTTAATGAATCTTAATTTTAACAGGGCTAAGTATCTGCTTTTAAATATTTGCATCTATTCTATTTAACTTTCTTTTTTGAATACAATTGCAAATGTATTTTTAGTTGGGACATCAACACAATAAAGTTTTGTGATCTTTTTCTGTCTTTTCTGAGGCTCAAGATGATTTTTAGTCTCACCACTATCCCTTTCCTGACCCTGGCTTTGAATCTCTGTAAGAGTGACTAGTTCATAAAGGACCAAAGGTAGAGCTTGTGTTTACAAGTCTAATGAGACCTTAAAGGTAGGGTGTAGGATGTTTGACTTTTCCTGCCTTTGGTGCCCAGGTAGGTTTGGGTGTTGATTAGGGTAGGTTGTGGGGCAGAGTCCAATCTTTTTCTTGAACCCCATTCCTCTTGAGAACGAATCATTTTTGGAATCTTTCTGGTCTTTTCTAGACCTTGATAACTTCAGTTTTCTGCCAGACATTGTTTTTCCCTTATTGGAATCTTAAGTATGAACGAAAACTGAGTCAAAACTACTTACTAAATAACTTCCTTGAGAGAAAAGCTGTGGTGTTACAGCTGTCTGATCACAATCTGGCTTGGTGTAAGCATTCCAAAGTAATGTATGCACCTGTTTTAATTGCAGTAGGGAAGAAGAATCTAAAGTTTCTTCTGGTCCCATCCAGTCGTTTACATATCATTTCTATGAGTGACCTGAAAGAAATAATAGTTAATTTGTCATGATTAGCCCACATCACGATGTCAGCCCATTTGGGTGGAAGGTGATTTGTTCTAGGGATTTAGTTAATTTTCTTAGAATCCTTCTTGGTGAATTTTTAAAAGGATATTTCCATTATAGCCTGTTAAGACTCTGGGGGATATGCCAAAATCAGTATGAATCATTCCAGCAGGTAACTTTGGGAGACTTCTGATGAGGAAATTTGGGAATGGTAAGGTATATATGTGGTCTAGTTAGCTCCCTTACTCTATTGTTTATAAACAACATGATACTTTGCTAGTTCCTGTAATGTGACCTGACAGGAAAATATTCCTTTGAGGTTTGGGGAAAAAGATCTCTGAAAGCCATTTTATAGTTTCTTCTAGTTTTGAGGACCTATTATTGCCAAGTTTATATATACATATACATATATATGTACTTTTTTTTGGTACCAGGGATTGAACTCAAGGGTGCTCAACCACTGAGCCACATCCCCAGCCCTACTTTTGTGTTTTATGCAGAGACAGGGTCTCACTGAGTTGCTTAGTGCCTCACTGTTGCTGAGGCTGGCTTTGAACTCAGAATTCTCCTGTCTCAGCCTCCCAAAGTGCTGGGATTACAAGTGTGAGCCACTGCGCTCGGCTGTACTTTTTTTGTTGTTTTTGTTATTGTTCTGAAGATTGAACCTAGGGCCTAACTGGCTGTATACCCAGTTACCCAGTTATAAGCCCAGTTACCAACTTTTCTTAAAAGTGGTGAAAAAGGAATTTAAATAATGCAAAGAACTTAATACCTATAATCCCCAAATGACCAAATAAATAAACGAGTAAATGAACTAAACAGACACTTCTCAAACTAAGAAAGCAAATGGCCAACAAATATATGAAAAAAATGTTTAGCATCTTTAGCAATTAGGGAAATACAAATCAAAACTACACTGAGATTTCAAATTAGAATGTTAGCCATCAAGAACAAAAATAAAGCTATGTGAGCTGTAGCACACACCTGTAATCCCAATGATTTGGGAGGCTGAAGTAGGAGGATCTCAAGTTCAAGGCCACCTCAGCAATTCAGCGAAGCCCTAAGCAATTTAGCGAGACTCTGTCTCAAAAAACAAAAAGGACTGGTGATGTAGCTGAGTGGTAGAGTGCACCTGGGTTCAATCCCCTGCCCCACCAAAAAGAAAATACAAACAATAATATGTGCTGGAGAGGATGGGAGAAAAATTAACACTTTTATGCTTTTGGTGGGATTGTAAATTAGCACAATCAATCACAATGGAAATTAGTATGAAGGAACCACCATATGACCCAGCTAGACCACTTCCCTATTTATCTTAAAGAATTAAAGTCAGAATACTGTAGTGATACATGCATACTCATGTTTATAGCAGCACCATTCACAGTAGCTAAACTATGGAAGCATAGCCTAGGTGTCTCTCAGTGGATGAATATATAAAGAAAATGTGGTGTATATACACAGTGGAGTTTTATTCAGTGATAAAGAGGAATGAAATTATGTCATTTGCAGGAAAATGGATGGAACTTGAGAAGGCTATATTAAGCAAGATAAGCCAAACTCAGAATGTTAAGGATCAGGATGTTTTCACTCATGTGGAAGCTAGAGAAAAAAAAAGGAAAAGAAAGGTTGCTGGGGAGGGGTCTCATGAAAATGGAAGGGAGATCAGTAGAGTAGAATAAAGGGACAAGGCGGGAGTGAGGAGGAAGAGGGTAAGGGGAAATCCTGGGGAATGATATTGGTCAAATAATATATATTGTGTGTATGAATAAATGTGTTAGCAATGAATCTCACCATCATATATAATTACACCAATAAAAATATGGGAGGGAAATAAAAAGGAATTTATTGGAATTAGTGCTTAGAAAATAAATACCATAGCATGTCCCCCCTCCTCCCCCCGTACTGGGGATTGAACCCAGGGGCACTGTACCACTGAGTCACATCTGCAGTCCTTTTTATTTTTCATTTTGAGATAGGGCCTCACCAAGTTGCTGAGGCTGGCCTTGGAACTTGTGATCCTGTCTCAGCCTCCTGCGTTGCTAGGTGTGTGCCACTGCGCCTGGTGCATAGCATGTTTTTTTTATTACCCAGCTTTTTATTACCATTATATTTTAATTTACTAATAGGCAATCCATAGGAAGTGTTTTGCTTTCAAATATTTAATACTCAAACTATTCTTTGAAACAAGTTATTTAAAATTGATGCCTTTCAGCCAGACGTGGTGGCACATGCCTGTAATCCTGGCACTTTGGGAGGCTGAGACAGGAGAATCGTGATTTCAAAGTCAGCCTCAGCAATGGTGAGGTGCTAAGCAACTCAGTGAGACCCTGTGTCTAAACAAAATACAAAATAGGCTGGGGATGTGGCTCAGTGGTTGAGTACCCCTGAGTTCAATCCCTGCTACCCAAAAAAACCCAAACAAAAAACAAAACAAAAACCCAAACCTGATGCCTTTCCACAGGCCGTATCTTATATGAATTCTAATTTTAATGAAGGTTCTTATTCCTTGGTATGTTTGGTTTTTTTTGGTACTGGGGATTGAACTCACTCAGGGACACTCGACCACTGAGCCACATCCCCAGCCCTATTTTGTGTTTTTTATGTAGAGAACGGGTCTCACTGAGTTGCTTAGTGAGACTAAGCCGTTGCTGAGGCTGGCTTTGAACTCGCGATTCTCCTGTCTCAGCCTCCTCAGTGCTGGGATTACAGGCGTGCACCACTGCACCCAGCTTGGTATGTATTTTTTAATATGACTATTAAAAGTCCACAAATGATTGTGCTATTTTCAGGATCTTTTTGGTGGTAGGACTTCAGGGAAGATTCAGTTGACCCAAGTATACCTTTTTAAAAAATGTTGTCATTATACAAATACATCAAGAAATTGGTATTAATAGTGAATGGAAGAAGCATTTATGGATAGTTCTTTGGAGGAACAGATTAGATAGGAGGATTACTAGAGTTCATTAGGGCAGTTGTTTCTTTTTTGTTTTTGGTACCAGAGATTGAAACCAGAGGGGCTTAACCACTGAGCTACGCCCCAGACCTTTTTATTTTTTATTTTGAGCCAGGGCAGGGTCATGGTAAGTTGCTGAGGCTGGTCTTGAACTTGGAATCCTCCTGTCCAGCCTCTAAGTTGCTGGAATTACAGGTGTGTGCCACCACGCCTGGCAGGGCAGTTGTTTCTAAGGTATCAGCCGAGGACACTTGAAGAGTTCCCAAGACCCTTTCCAAGAAAACTTCCCCTTTCAACTAAATATCTGTGTGAAGTCAGATTTTCTTCATATAGTTTTTTAAAAAGCCTTTAAAAATATATTTTTTCGTTGTGGATGAACCTATTTATTTATCTACTTTATTTATATATTTTACTGAAAATCAAACCCGGTGCCTCAAACATGCTAGGCAAGTGCTCTACCACTGAGCCACAACCCCAGCCCTCTGCCCTCTTCATATACTTTTAACCAAAATAATATGCCACAACCCATTGAAGAAGAAATGAAAACATGGCTTATTTCTATTAAATTAATTAGATATTAAAAAGACTTGGAAAGTATTTATAAAATAAAACAATGCATTGGACGTCGAAGGGATCGCTTAATGTAAAAATGTCTTAGTTCTAATTTCTAATATGATAAAATTCAATAGATATAACCCTCATAAATTAATACTCTTTGTGGCCTTTAATTTTTGAGAGTTTACAGAGGGTCCTAAGCCCCCAATTTTGAGCTGTTAAAATAGTAATAAAAGGAAGCTTGGCTCTGTAAAATAGGATTTCTGAGTGAGGAAAAAATCAACCTTTTAAATTTAAAATTTTACTTATTCAATAGTGTTAACATATTTGTCACTATTCTATGAAGGCAGATAAGATTTAAATTCTTTCTTTAAACCATTTTCACGTTTTATGCAGTCGGTGTCTGTGGATCCAGAAAAGGCATAATTCTAAAAGGAGAATCTCAGGCTACTATGATCACTGTGCTCAAGGTTGTTTTTCTCCCTGTAAGAAAGGGAAGCTTGGCTCTGCAAAGTAGAAGTTCTGAGTGAGTGGTTTTTCTCATTTTTTCCCCATGTTATCCATGTGTGTTTTTTACTAGGGATTGAAACCAGGGCCTCATACATATACCAAGCTATATTCTGAGCCCATTATAACACAAGTTGAAGGCCATTTCCCCACTTACCCATTTCTCCAAAGGTCTTCTTTAAAAAACATAGTGACACCGTTTATCTTAACCTTGTATGGTAAAATAGATCTTAAAAGAGGACACGTTGTGGAGTCACACTGTCTGGGTCCTGACTCTACTGTGTGGCTATTTACTACCTTCTATGTAAGCTACATTAAGCTTTCCAAACCTTAGGGGTGTGTGTGTGTATGATGATAATTGTGAAACCTGAGTACGATAACACAGGTAAGGACCTAAGACACCTGATATTTAAGTAAACGGTAAAAAAAATGTTACTGATGATTAGGAAAATATTCATGTTAAAATTGCTATGATAAAAAGTGCTAGGGCTGGGGCTGGGGCTGGGGCTCAGCGGTAGAGCGCTTGCCTCGTGTGCGTGAGGCCCTGGGTTCGACCCTCAGCACCACATACAAAGCAATAAAATAAAGACATTGTGTCCATCTACAACTAAAATTAAAAAAAAAAAAAAAAAAGTGCTAGTTGAGGACTGGGATGTAGCTCAGTGGTAGAGTGCTTGTCTGGAATGTGAAGCTTTAGAAAAAAATGCTAATTGACATTTAGATGCCAACTCAAGTTAGGCTAGAAGGATAGGTCCTTAACAGTAAAGTTTAGAGAGCAGATTCTCTTTACCACTGCCCTACATCCCTAGAGCTCTTTTTTTTAAATTTATTTTTTTAAAATTTTGAGACAGGGTCTCACTCAGTTTCCCAGGTGATGCTCCTGCCTCAGCTTCCTGAGTAGCTGGCAAACAGTGACTTTTATTTGCCAGGGGAAAGTTATGTTTTGTGGCACTGGGGATATAGCTTAGTTGGTAGAGTGCTTGTCTTACATGCACAAGGCCCTGAGTTCAATCCCCAGCACCACCAAAAAAAAAAAAAAAGAATGTTATTTTTGCTTTATGATTTCAATAAAAATTTTTATATTTGCAATCTCAATTCTTACTACAATCCTAAAAGGTAGTTATTTTTCAAGTGAAGAAATTGATATCCTTTAAAATGGAGGTAAAGCAAAGAATCAAAACTCAAATCCAGGCCGGTGTGGGACGAGAAGAGATGCACTGAAAGTGTATCTGCCCTAAGGGTATAACCTCTTGTTGACATTCTCAGAAGCAGATGTCTTATCCATTATCACGTCTTGATTAAGTTGCAGGAGGAGTTGAAAGAGAGCAGGTAGGGGTAATGAGATAAAAATGTAGAGGGGTGATACCTCTGCTTTACCTCCATTTTTAAATCCAGAAATATAAGACATTCAGGAAAGTTTATTTTTAAGGTTGTGGAGCACTTTGTGACCCCATTGAAAGCTGTGGGCTATCTTAGAAAAATGCATACATACTCAGTTCAGTTCTACATAGAATATAAGAGCCTCTCATTTAAGGCATAAAAGTGATTCTATAGTTTAAAAGAAAAATCTTTTTTTTTTATTTTATTTTTTTAAGTACCAGCGATTGAACTCAGGGGTACTTGACCACTGAGCCACATCCCCAGCCCTATTTTGTGTTTTATGTAGAGACGGTCTCACTGAGCTGCTTAGCGCCTCGCCATTGCTGAGGCTGGCTTTGAATTTGTGATTCTCCTGTCTCAGCCTCCCAAAGTGCTGGGATTATATGTGTGCACCATCGTGCCCAGCTAAATCTTCCAAATTTAAGTGTTTTTTGCTAGAAGGCTCATAAGGATAGGAGGTCTTAAACATCCCTTGAACAAATGGGTGGCTAATTAAAGCTGGTTGGTGCCAAGCCTGCCCTGAGGAAAGCAAGAAGCAAGGGTGGAGTGAGGGAGTAAGTTGTATTAGCTAAGGAATTTTATTTTTGTTTGGAAGATTTTTTTTTCTTTTTTGTACTGGGTATTGAACCCAGGGACATTTTACCACTAAGCTACATCCCCAGCACTTTTTATTTTTACTTTGAGACAGGATCTTGCAAAGTTACTGAGAGCTACCTTTGAATTTGGGATCCTTCCGCCTCACCCTCCTAAGTCTCTGTTATTACAGGTGTGTGATTCTGTGCCTGGCTGTTTGGAAGCCACTGAATGCAGTTCTTCCAAAAGTGTGGCAGTTGGTCTATATCACGGTCTTATAAGTAATAATCCTGCTTATTTGTTGTAAGAGAGATTTACAGTGGTGGTGGTGTATCTGGTTTTCCTGCAGGTGTTTTAAGGGCATTTTACCGATGGGATATGGTGGTGCACACCTGTAATCCCAGTGACTCTGGAGTTTCAAGTCAGGAGGATTACAGGTTTGAGGACAGCCTGGGCAATTTAGCAAGTCCTTGTCTTTAAAAAAAAAAAAAAAAAATGAAGAAGAAGATAAAAAGAAAAAGAGAAGGATCTAGTAGAACATCCTTGGGTTCAATCCTCAGTACTACCAAGAGAAAATTTTTTTTTTGGTACTGGAGATTGAACTCAGGGGTACTCGACCACTGAGCCACATCCCCAGCCCTATTTTGTGTTTTATGTCTCACTGAGTTGCTTAGGGCCTCGCTGTTGCTGAGGCTGGCTTTGAACTCGCGATTCTCCTGTCTCAGCCTCCCTAAGTGCTGGGATTACAGGCTTGTGCCACCGCGCCCGGCTCAAAAAATTTTTTTTTGCATTGAAAATTTTGTGTTAATTTTGATAACCTATAAACTAAGAATATGTATGTAGAAAATGGCTCCTACCTCTGGTGGCTTTGGTTTGAAAATCCTACAAGCACATTTGTTTTATGATGGGTTTCATAGAACATATGCAATTAGAAAACAGCTTTGGTCCTTAGTTAATGTTATTCTTTGTAAACTAACAAGAATGTGCTTTTGACACTGATTTTTAATTGGTTTTGTCTGCAGGGAGTCAGAGCGCCAACTTACTAGCCTCTGTCGAGAGTACACTTTTCTCATTTTGCTAATTATCAGATCTTAAAATGATGACAGCCTCTCTATAATTAGAAAGATTAAAGGAGTATTCTAATACATGAGATATGGATGCTAATAGTAAGTCATCTACAGAGTGAATTTTCATGGCATTTAAGAAAATTCTTAGCATCCTTTCAAAGTTATTTTCTTACTGGTTGATTTTATCTTTGAAATATTTCAGTTAAATGTGTTTTAAAGTTGTTGCCAAGTTAGTGCTGGGACTGAGGAAAATGTTTACCTGATGCTTTACAGCCTCTGAGGATTTCGAAGCTTCAATTTAATTGCCTACCCAAGGAATACATTTTTGAGTGCTAATAATTGTGTGCTAATAATGCTTTTTTGTTTTCATTTCTTATTTGTTCTTTTTAGTTATACATGACAGTGTATTTTTTTTTTAAATGTTTATTTTTTAGTTGTAGGTGACAGAATATCTTTATTTTACTTTTATGTGGTGCTGAGGATCGAACCCAGTGCCTTATGCGCGCTAGGCGAGCACGCTACCACTGCGCCATAATCCCAGCCCCCATGACAGTGTATTTTGACATATCATACTTAACATGGAGTATAACTTCCCATTCTATTTTTGTTGTTGTTGTTGTTGTTTTTGGTTATTGGGGATTGAACTCAGGGTCACTCAGCCCTATTTTTGTATTTGTGTGTAGACACAAGGTCTCGCTGAATTGCTTAGTGCCTTGCTGTTACTGAGGCTGGCTTTGGACTCCCAGTCTTCCTGCCTCAGCTTTCCGAGCCTTTGGGATTACAGGCATGCGCCACTGTGCTCAGCCTAACTTCCCATTCTTTTTATTTATTTATTTATTTTTCAGTTGTTGATGGACCTTAATGTATTTATTCATACGTGGTGCTAAGAATCGAACCCAGTGCCTCATACATGCGCTAGGCAAGCACTCTTGTGAGCTACAGCCTCAGCCCCCTAACTTCTCATTCTTGTGGTTGTATATGTGGAGTTACACTGGTTGTGTATTCATATATGAACATAGGAAAGTGTGAGATAATATAGTTCTTATACTTTTTATTATGAAAATTAAAATAAAACTGTTTTAAAAACAAAGGGAATTAAATCTCAGGAGGGAATTTGTATAGAACTGCTAGTAATCTATGAATTCTTGTTACTTTATGGACTGAAAATACAGTTTTTCTGTGAGAAAAATGATTTATCATTCACTTTAATTTTTATTTTTGGGAGCACAGAGGATTGAACCCAGCGGCATTTCACCACTGAGATACAACCCCAACCCTTTTTATTTTTTGAGATGGGAGTCTTGCTAAATTGCTTATGGCCTCACTGAGTTGCTGAGGCTGTCCTTGAACTTGTGATCCTCCTATGTCAGCCCAGCCTCCCCAGATGCTGGGATTATAGGCATGCATCACCATGCCTGGCTAAAATTTTTTTAAAAATCTTTTTTTCTGTGGTGCCAGGGATCAAACCCAGGGCTTTATTCATGCTAGGGGAGCCCACTAATACTGAGCCACATCCCAATCCCTTAATTCACTATTGATAGGGGGCTACAAGTCACTTTTGATTAGGTTACATGCTATCCCTTTTAGATACTTAAGTGTCAAATTAGAAAATTTCACAATATTTCCAAGTGGAAATAATGATTATTTGACTACTGAATTTTAAAATTATTTTCCCCTAATTTTCACTTCTTTGAGTCTTTTTTTATGGTTTCTTATCTTTCCTTCTTAATGGCTTTCCCACCCTCTTATTTAAAATGTATGACCCAATAAGGCCAGACTGCCAAGGCTATCTTGGGTTCCCCATGATTGCATCCAAATAATGTGCAATTTTTTTTTTTGTTGGAGTACACCTTTGTAATTGACAATGAAAGTCCCAAAAGAAATTGCATTTATCTCTTTTTCTCTTATTGGCAAATGTAGACTTTTCAAAAATATTTTTTAGTTGTCAGTAGACATTTATTTATTGAAATGGGATGTGGAGAATCGAACCCAGTGCCTCACACATGCTAGGCAAGTGCTCTACCATTGAGACACAACCCCAGCCCCTAATGTAGACTTTTTTAATGAAAAAAATTTTGAAACTTTTAATTATAAAATATATGCATTGTATGACATTTCTAAGTGACAGCAATGTACTGTTTTTCTGTTGATGTGTCACTTTTAGGATTCTTTTATTTGAAGCTTCAGGCTAAAATAAGCATAAATTACATATGTACATACAGATACAAAGATATATACTTTAATTTTTCAAACTTTTATAGGTTTATCAGAACATGAGATTTATATATCATTGTATTTGGGGATTAGAAGTCTTATGCATCTGATCCATCAGGGAATAACATACATATCACCTTTAAATCTTTGTAAAATTTTCAGGCCATTTGAATGGTATGTTAAGACTAAATATTCAGCCGGGCATGGTGGTGCATACCTGTAATCCCAGCACTTTGGGAGGCTGAGACAGGAGAATCCTGAGTTCAAAGCCAGCCTCAGCAGGGGCGAGGCCCTAAGCAACTCAGTGAGACCCTGTCTCTACATAAAACATAAAAAATAGGGCTGGGGATGTGGCTCAGTTGTCGAGTACCCCTGAGTTTAATCCCCAGTACCAAAAAAAAAAAAGACCAAATATTTGATCACTTGTTCATATATCTGACACATTATCTTTTTTCTTTCTTTTTTTTTTTGTACCAGGGATTGGACCCAGGGATGTTCAACCACTGAGCCACATCCCTGGCCCCTCCCCTCCTTTTTAGGTACTGGGTATTGAACTCGGGCACTCGACCACTGAGCCACATCCCCAGCCCTATTTTGTCTTTTATTTAGAGACAGGGTCTCACTGAGTTGCTTAGCGCCTCACTTTTGCTGAGGCTGGCTTTGAACTCCGGGATCCTCCTGTGTCAGCTGCTGGGATTGCAGGTATAATCCAACTCTCCCGGCTATCCTGACCCCTTTTTCTATTTATTTATAGACAGGTTCTTGCTGAGTTGCTTAGAACCTCCTGAGTTGCTTAGGACCTCACTAAGTTGCTGAGGCTGGCCTAAAACTTGCCATCCTCCTGCCTCAGCCTGCTAAGCCATTGGGATTACAGGTGTGTGCCACTGCACTTGGCAGACTTTCATCTTTTTGACTAGTATGGAGTATTTTTAACTTGAACATAGTGTAGTATGTCATTAACTACCATTTAAATATTAGCCATAGTCTTTATTGAGAAGGCAGTAGTATGACTGCATTAAATACCTGAAGATTTAACCTGTAATTGTATTCTTAAACAACCAACCCTTATGTTGTTCCCCCACCCCAAGCATTCTTTTCTGTTGGTGTGATGGTAAATGAGATGGTAAATTTTTACTAATTTGTAATCTGCTTTTTATTTAACTCAATATTTTTTATGAGACATTGTGGGTGGCCATTTCAACTGAAATCTTTCCTATCACTCAAAACTAAACTTTTAAAATTTTCTAGTTTTCTCCACCCCCTGCCCCCCAAACCTCATCCCTGGTACCTGAGGATTGAGTGCAGGGGTGCTCTACCACTGAGCTACACCCCCAGTTCCTTATATTTTTTACTTTGAGACAGTCTCATTAAATTGCCCTGTTGTCCTGGAACTTGAAATCCTTCTGCCTCAGCCTCCTGAGCTACTAGGATTATAGGTGTGCTCCATCAGGCCTGGATTGTTTTATTTTTAAACTAAAAGCAGTTTATAGTGATAAATTCCAGCCATATAGGTTTGAAAGTGTTTAAAAAGCCTCTTTTCCTCTTTCTCTTATGGTAGTCTTTAAAATAGGCAAAACTGTGAACACATTACTACATGTTTTGTTTTTGTTTGTTGACTCATTGATTCTTAGTTGTTTTCACATGTAGAACATCTAGATGTGTTTTATTTATTTCTGCTGAGTGGTATTATTATTTACAGATGTACCAACACTTATTTAATTTATTCCTCACTGATAGATATTAGGGTTTTTTTATTTTTTATTTTTTTTTGGGTACAGGGGATTGGGTATTCGACCACTGAGCCACATCCCCGGCCCTATTTTGTGTTTTATGTAGAGACAGGGTCTCACTGAGGTGCTTAGCGCCTCACCGTTGCTGAGGCTGGCTTTGAACTCGCAATTCTCCTGTCTCAGCCTCCCAAAGTGCTGGGATTACAGGCTTGCGCCACTGTGCCCAGCTGATATTCGGGTTTTGTTGTTGTTGTTAATTTATTTTTGTTTTGTTGTACTGGAGACTGAACTCAGGGGCACTCTACTGCTGAGCTATATCCCCAATGCTTTGTTTTATATTTTGCTTAGGCTGGCTTTGAACTAGTTATTCTCCTGTCCCACCTTCCCAAGTAGCTGGGATCACAGGTGTGTACCACCATGCCCATCTTGGTGTATTTGGTTTTAAAAGGAAACAGTTAATTCTTCAGTGAATTTCCTTGTGTCTACATCTTGGTGTTGTAAATGCTAATACATATTTGTAAATTCCTATCAGGGGATTTCTGTGTCAGAGGGCATATGCCTTAGCTTCCTAAATGTGTTCCAGAAACTTAACTGATCTTACCATTAAGAGTACCCAGTTCCTCACAAATTTTTAATATTGGTGGTGTATGTGTATTTTTAGTTTTTGCTAAGATAGGTAGAAATAATGAAAGCTTTGTATATTTCTTGAATTTGGAATTAATTTGAACACCAATCTTGTGATTGGCCACCCCCCCCCCTTCCTTTTTAACCTAGGTTCTGGATATTGAACCCAGGGCCACGAGCATGCTAAGCACAGTCTTCTCTCACTGCTGAGCTACACTCTAGCTTTGTTTCCCTACCTTTTTCTTATTGATTGGAGCTCTTTATAAATCTGGCACTTGTAAATGCTATATGTCATTCATTGTTATTTTAATATCCTAATATCTCTTCCTAACATAACACTGCAGTTAATTTCACACATGTAATTTGTTGACTCTGGTTGAATTATTTTCTTAGGATAAATTTACGGATATGAAATTGGGTTAAAAGATATGAACTTCCTTTAATTACATTTTATTTTTCTATTTCAAAGCCTCTTTTTCTTTTTTCCCTGAACATATGTAAGGGAAATATTCTCATGTCAGTTGAGATCTATACTATTGCTCATTTTCATTTTGTTAAAATATTTAAATATACATATGTGAAACTAGCCACTGAAAACTTTTCTTTTTTTTTTTTTTTTTGTGGTGCTGGGGATTGAACCCAGAGCCTTATGCATGTACCAACTGAGCTATATCCCTAGCCCACCATTGTTTTTTGAACTTTTAAATTTCCATATTTTTATTGATGTGTTATAATTGTACATTATGGTAGAATTTGTTACATATTCGTACATGTACACAATATAACAGTATAATTTGATGAATATCATTCTCTAGTATTCTTCCTTTCTCTCAGCTCTTCCCTCCCCTGTACTGATCCCTTCAATTGTCATCAGATTCTCTCCCAACACACCTTTCTTTTCCCTTTCCCTCTCTAGCTTCCACATAATAGAGAAAATATATGACTTTTGACTTTCCGAGTTTGCCTAGCCCACCATTTTTGAATTTAATCTAAACTAAAAACTTTGTCTTTCAATTTTTATTGGCACAATGTAATTATACATAATAGTAGATTTATTATTCTGTATTCCTACATGCACATTTGATCAGTCTCATTCTCCAGTACTTTCTCTTCTTTCCACCTTCCCCCAATCTCCTTGTTCTACTCTATTGATCTCCCTGTTTCTATTATTATTATTTTGGTTGTATAAATTTACATTGTTGTGTAGTCATCACCACTATCCATCTCTGGACTTTTTCATTATTATTTCAAATGGAACTCATTAAAAAGAGCATAATTTTTTATAGTTTAGCTCTTCCCGTATTGTAGACTTTTGTTTCTATTTTGCTCTACATAGGTAAGAATTTGTATGTTTTTCTACTTATTTGATTCTTTCCTCATGATCTCAGTTCTCCCAGGATAGATGAGTTCTCAAGAAAACAGTTATCTATATGAGTAGACATATTAAGGATGGTGTTAAAAATTGATTTTGGATGTCAGTTCCTCCTTCCCACTACTGAGGAACTTGTCTGCAACTTTGTAACAAAAGCTAATGTGGGGGCTGGGGTTGTGGCTCAGTGGTAGAGCACTTGCCTAACATTGTGAGGCACTAGGTTTGATTCTTAGCACCACATACGAATAAATATTCACCAAAAACTAATAAAAAAATTTTAAAAAAAGCTAATGTGACTAGAGATTTAAATATATAAAAATATCATATATATTATGGTGTTGATATAGCTGTTTTATAGTGAAGATATTTCTGTAGTAAATAAGAAGTTAGAGACTTTTTCCTAAATCTGTGGCTTTTCAACACAGGCCAGGGCTTAGTGATGTTGGTGGGCTCAGTAGGGAAGGGGAAGAGTATGTGGGATATATCATTCATTTGGGAAAGAGTGTTCATATATATTCCGCTGGTAAGTGTCAAATAATTATAAATTCTAATAAGAGCTTTTGCTGTCCTAGGATTGGCAGCCACCTTTTGCGTGTGATGTTGATAAACTTCATTTTACTCCACGGATCCAGAGGCTGAATGAATTGGAGGTAATGTCTTTACTAGTGTTCTGGTTGTCCATATTCCTGAAAGGTCCTCTTTGACCTCTGTCACCAGTCTGGTAGGAAAGGAAAGTATGTCCAGTAGTTGATGATCATGGTGAAACAAAATGCAGTAAGGCCATTGAAACAGACTAAATTTCATTAAAATCAGTGATACCTATGAGTCACTTTTTGGTCTATTAGTGCATGTAAATCCTTCTATATTTAGGTGATAGTCATTAGAATTTAGGTTTTGAAAAGAGCTACATAGAACAGATTTTGTAGTCCTAATTTTCTTTGAAGTGCATAACTTTGTCACTTAGATTTAATAACACACTTTTGTTTCCCAAGAAGAGTGAAGAACAGAGCATTCTCTAGAGAACAGATGTTTCTTCAGTTTCTAGCTACCAAGAGCTTATAGTTCAGGGTAGATAAGACTTGTGTTGTTTATGTTAGTTTTAAAATCTGATTTGAATAGTGAACTAAACATTCTTAACTGAAATAGAGCACATATTCAATAGAATTTTATAAACATTGATGATAGGACTTAGTGTATATATTTTAAAGGATTTCAGTGTATTTTAAAATTGAAGTTAAACCTGAAAATTGGAGATAAGTACTAACTTGAAATCTTGATTGAAAATATCTAAATTCTCTGAATATCTGAATCGATATCTGAATTCTGTGGGGGAGGGCTACTGGGGGTTGAACTCAGGTGTACTTGACCACTGAGCCACATCCCTAGCCCTATTTTGTGTTTTATTTAGAGACAGGGTCTCACTGAGTTGCTTAGGGCCTCACCATTGCTGAGGCTGGCTTTGAACTAGCCATTCTCAGTCTCAGCCTCCCAAAGTACTGGAATTACAGGTGTGCACCATCACGCTGGCTACAATATCTGAATGTTGATCTCGTTTTGGTCTGATGTGCAAGGTAAAACTCCCCAAATTGTCCAGCTTTATATTTTACAAGGAGAGGAAAGAAAAATGACTGTATAGTAATAATTTATTTAAATATTATTTTTAAAAAATAGTTGTAGGTGGACACAATACCCCCATTTGATTTATTTATTTTTATGTGGTGCTGAGGATCAGACCCACTGCTTCACCCATGCTAGGCAAGGGCTCTACCGCTGAGTCACAACCCCAGACCTAAAAAAATATGTTTAAAAGTTTCCTTGATTGTATGTTTATCTTTAAATTATTGAGGCTTTTTTTTTGGGTACTGAGGATTTCAGGAGTATTTGACCACTGAGCCACATCCCCAGCTTTATTTTTTATGTTTTATGTAGAGACAGGGTCTCACTGAGTTGTTTAGTGCCTTGCTGTAGCCGAGGCTGCCTTTGATTCTCCTGTCCAAGCTAAAAGTGCTGGGATCACAAGCGTGCACCACTGCGCCCGGCTTGGGGCTTTTTAAAATTGATATGGGCTGGGTCTGGCAGTGCACATTTGTAATCCCAGCTACTTGGGAGGTTGAGGCAGGAGGATCACAAATTTGAGGCCAACCTGGGCAATTTAGCAAGACCTCATTTCAAAATAAAACATAAAAGGGGCCGGGAGGGACAGACCAAGGGCTGGGGATGTAGCTCAGCAGTAGAACACTTGTCTAGCATGCAAAGGCCCAAGGTTTAATCCCCAGGACCACTGAAAAAGTATTGCTATAGAATCACCATTGTAAATCTGTTTTTAGATTTGTGTTTGAGCAAAATTTCTGCTTGCAGCAGATTTTTAAAATCTTGAATTGTAAAAAGACCAAGGTAGGCACATAAAAAGTTTACTTGTTATGTAACTTTAAACAGTAACATGCAATTGTGCTTACTCTGATACCTCTTAAGTGAAGCACTCTTTAGGGTAACAGCTTATATTTTAGGACTGTTTACTGGGTGTTTAACTCCTTGCCTGACACATGGTAAGGGCTAAATTAATGTTTTGTTGAGTTAGTGTATAATTTTTTAGCCAACTTTATTTTATGTACTTTCAGCTATTTCTCTATTAATGTATGATTATTTAATCAGCTTTATTATTATTATTATTTTTTGGCACCAGAGATTGAAATCAGGGGTACTCGACCACTGAGCCACATCCCCAGCCCTATTTTGTGTGTGTGTATTTTTTTTATGTAGAGACAGAGTCTGACTGAGTTGCTTAGCGCCTCGCCGTTGCTGAGGCTGGCTTTTGAACTCGTGATTCTCCTGTCTCAGCCTCCCAAGGTGCTGGGATTACAGCCGTACGCCACCGTACTTGGCTTAATCAGCTTTATTTTATATCCTTTGATTGTGTCTCTAAGTTCAGAAAGTAGTTTTCTTCTTAAATATTCTAAGAATGAAAATGTGGCACAGGCAGCTAATAGACGTGAGCTTTAAAATAAACTTGGTAAGTCAAATTTATTTTATAGGTAGGCATGTGTGCCTGTGGTCCCAGCTACTCAGGAAGCTAAGGTGAGAGGATCCCTTGAGCCCAACAAGGCCAGCTTGGGCAACATAGTGAGATCTGTCCCAAAATAAGTGAACAAACACATAAACAAAGTACCTGGGATTAATACTCAGTTGTTTGTCATTTAGGCTCAAACTCGTGTAAAATTGAATTTCCTGGACCAGATTGCAAAGTACTGGGAGTTACAGGGAAGTACTCTGAAAATTCCACACGTGGAGAGGAAGATCTTGGACTTGTTTCAGCTAAATAAGGTAAAGGGCTAATGACTGTCTTACTCATTTAATAATTGTGAAGAGTGAATTTGATCCTTTTTGTGTTATAAAGAAATTTGTTTAAAAAATATAAAGTGAAGCCAGGAGCAGTGGCACATGCCTATAATCCCAGCAGCTTGGGAGGCTGATGCAGGAGGATCACGAGTTCAAAGCCAGCCTCAGCAACTTAGTGAGGCCCTAAGCAACTCGGTGAGACCCTGACTCTGAATAAAATACAGAAAAAAAGGGCTGGGGATGTGGCTCAGAGGTTAAGTACCCCTGAGTTCAATCCCTGGTACTAACAATAAACAAACAAACAAATATATAAATGAAGTGAGATTTTTAGTTCATTTCGGTGATAAGTATCAGGTTCCACCTGTTTGGTCTGGAAGTCTTGTGGAATATTTTGCTGCTGCCTGTTTTTGTCATTTTTAAACTTACCGATAATTCTGCAAACAATTTCTGTTCATTTTAGTATAGACAGACAAACTGAGGCTCACGGAGATCTAAAAAAATTGACCAAGGCTGAGCCCATAATTAAATTCCAGGTCCCACCTAAATGTAAAAGCCAGCATTCTTTCCACCAGACATTGTTTCAGGCTTCCTATCCCTTAGTTTGTGGAGATTTTAAGGGTCACAGAGTAGGACTAGGTATCTAGGGCCTTTTCTTTAGTAGAGATTTGATTATTAACCTTATTCTTCTAAGATGACTGCTTTGGGGAAGTAAGAAGTCATTTTGAGAGGGACAAAATGTTTATGGACATGCTGTTAAAAGAAATGTTTTAATTGTCTAGCTCAAAATTAACAGCATATGTATTTTTTTTTTGACTTAGGAAAAGTATTTTTAAAAGATAACCATAGCCAAGAACATTTTGTTCTTGGAGTCTACCTAGGCATGATTTCCACATGAGTGTCTCTAACTTTTACTATTTTAACAGTTAGTTGCAGAAGAAGGTGGATTTGCAGTTGTTTGCAAGGATAGAAAATGGACCAAAATTGCCACGAAGATGGGTTTTGCTCCTGGCAAAGCTGTGGGTTCACATATCAGAGGGCATTATGAACGAATCCTCAACCCTTACAATTTATTCCTGTCTGGAGACAGTCTGAGGGTGAGTTTTGGGACCAGCCACAATCTGTTTCATTTCACTGCTTGGTACATATCTTTTAGGGGGAATGAAAAGCCTCAATTGTGTTCGAATGACACTGTTCAGAAGACCTTGTTTTTTGGCTGTTTTCTCCAGTGTTATTCTGTTTTGAAAGTAAACATACTTAGAAGTTTGTTTTTAGAATGAGAAAGATTATAGAGGACATGTTGTTTTACTGTCAAAAATTGAAATCTGGGTCTTGGGATATATATAGCTTAGTTGGTAGAGTGCTTGCCTTGCATGTACAAGTCCCTGGGTTCAATCCCCAGCACCACAAAAAAACAAAACAAAACTGAAATCTGTATTTACTCCACTACTACTACTACTTTTTGCTGTTTCTTTACAGCAAAAAGTTAATTATTATCTACTTATTATGGCTTACAGTTTGGCATTTTCTTGCTATTTAAAGCATCGCTGGTTGTCATATGAAAGTATAACTTGGAAAATAACTTGATTATTTGTTCTTTTCTGCCAGCTGAGATTCCCAAGGAAATCACAGATAGAATGCTTATATTTATAAAGGATAGGAAACTTAAAAATGCTACATATTTATAAAGGATAGGAAACTTAAAAATGCTAGATAGCTGCTTGTGGTGGGATTATAAGCCTGTAATCCCAGCTAATGGGAGGCTGAGGAAGGAAGAGTACAAATTTCAGGACTACTTGGGCAATTTAGTGAGGCCCTATCTCAAAATCAAATAAAAAAGAGCCGAGAACTGGGCTCAGTGGTGTACGCCTGTAATCCCAGCACTTTGGGAGGCTTAGGCAGGAGAATCATGAGTTCAAAACCAGCCTCAGCAATGGCGAGGTGCTAAGCAACTCAGTGAGACCCTGTCTCTACATAAAACCCTACATAAGGGGCTGGCTCAGTGGTCGAGTACCCCTGAGTTCAAACCTCAGTACCAAAAAAAAAATAGGACTGAGAATGTAGCTCAGTAGTAGACTTGCCTAGCATGTGCAATTATTGGTTCAATCCCCTGTACCACCCCTCCAAAAAAAAAAAAGCTTTGTAGCTAATGGGTTCCTCTTTTGGTAGTTACTGTCTAGCCATGTTTGTTTCCATACAGAAATGGTATTTGTGAAGTTACTCAGATAAACACTTTCATTCTCACTAATTAAGGTAAAACGATACTGTAGAAACTTCCCACCTATTTCAGGGTTCTGGTAGAAAGGAGTGTCATAATTTATTTACATCCTTTTAGTTATTCTAAGACTAGAGCAGTGAGCCCTATAATTTTAAAAGTTGTTTCTGTGTTATAGAAAGGTAGATAATAACATGGTTTCTGAGGGCAAACCAGTAATCAAAACCCTGTTCTAATATTATAGACTAGTACCATTTGTAATGCTTAAATCCTATAGATTTTCTTCCCTTTATTCTTTCTTGATTCCAAGTAAATTTTCTTTTTAGCCTAGAAGAAAATGACCAATCTGATATTCAGAAAACTGTGTATATGTTAGTGTTACTGAGAATTGAACCCAGCAGTGTTTTATCACTAAGCTACAACCTTAGCCTTTATTTATTTATTTATTTATTGGTACTGGGGTTGAACCAGAACCTCATAAATACTAGGCAAATACTTTTCCTCTGAGCTATATCCCTAACCCTTAAAAAATTAAAAAAAAGAAAAAAAGTTTTGAGAAAGGGTCTTGCTGAGTTGCTGAGGCTGGCTTCAAACTCAAGGTCCTCTTGCCTCAGCCTCCCGAGTAGCTGGAATTACAGGCATATACCACCATGTCCAGCTGTTTAATGTATATTACTGAGTGGTTAGTGAGTCCATGGATGAAATTAAAAACAATTATTGAATGTGGAACCTTTATACTTCTGTTTTATACTCAGACCTAGATAAAGTTGTCTGTATAGATTTTCTCTATGTATGGAAGTTACAGTGACTCAGGGGAGAGAAAGTTCCTGCTTTATACGTTTTAACACTTTAGAAATATGCATCCATATACTTAGGCAGTGAAGTTTTGTGGTATAAAAAAGCAAAAGTCTGAAAGGAATGGGTAGTTAATGTACCCTTTACAAACATTATATCTATAACAGATTAATACTTGTTGAGCAAACTATTATATGTCAAATGTATTTGAGGCACTGATGTATATCACCTATAAATCCCAGTTCCTCAAGTAAAGGTTAAACTTTATTGTAGAAAGTTTAAAAACACAGGAAAGTATCATGAAAAAAAAATTGCTCCTAATCCTCCCACCTGTTATTTCTCTTGGCTATTTTTATGCATTTATACACAAATTGGCAATGTGTTCTTCCTATAGACTATTGTTATCCTGTCTCTTTCTATTTAATATATCACGAGCATTTGCTATGTCATCGGATGTTTTTAAAAACACAGTTTTGAATGATTGTGGCCTTACATTTTATAACCAGATCTTGATTTGATTTTTTCTACTGTTTAAAGTTTATGTTGGTCCCTTTTTTTGCGGGGGTGGCAGGGGGTGGGGGTTCTGGGATTGAACCCAGGGTCTCATATGCTGAGAAGGAGCCATACCACTGAGCTACACCTCTAGCCCCTCTGCCCATTTCTCATTGTCAAAATTTGTTTTTATGGCAAAGGAGAATTAGAAAACATAGGTTTTTTTTAAAAAAGAAGTGTACATAATGAAGGAATTATTGCAAAAGGGTAAACTACAGCCTAAGTTTGGAGAAACCTGAGAAAAGCTGAGCAGTGATATACTGGCATTATGGAACACAGGCCTCCATCTTGCATCACCATGTTTTTCTAAATGCCTTAAGGGATTACTCTGTGTATTACTCTGAGATGATGTGCTTCTGGTGTGATGATATTAATCACCTCTAAATCCCAGTTTCTCAAGTAAAGGTTAAAATTAGTGTTTGCATGTGATAGCATTAGATATAAAACCCAATGCTTCAGGTATGTGTTTTGAATTATGGTTTGGAACAAAGTGATGAAGCTCTTAATGTATATTATTCTAAAAAGCTGCTAAGCTTGTAGGTGTCAATATAGAGTCCCTATAGAACTAAGCTGATCATAGATAATGGAAATCATTGAAATTAGTGGGAAATAGGGTAAGAATATATAGTATCTGAATTTCCGACCACCCTTTTCATAATTAGTATTTCCCTGATGACACACGCTTTGGTGTCTCAAATAGAAAGTTTATAGAATACATAAAAGGGGACAGGGGCTGGGGTTGTGGCTTAGTGGTAGAGCGTGCGCCTTAGACATGTGAAGCACTGGATTCGAACTTCAGCACCACATAAAAATAAATAAAGGCATTGTGTTCATCTACAACTAAAAAATATTTTAAAATATACATAAAAGAGCGAATTTATGTGATGGACAGGTTTATTCTCTGTGTTCTTTCTTTCTCTTTAAATTTTTTAGTTGTAGATGGACACAATACCTTTATTTTTTAAATTTATTTTTATGCAGTACTAAGGCTCGAACCCAGTGCCTCATACATGCTAGGCAAGCACTCTACCACTGAAATACACTCTCAGCCCTGTATGCTTTCTTCAGACGTGCTTCAGATGTTCAATAGAGTTGTTTCAGAATGATAGATATTGTTCCATAACAATTTTTTTAAAAACTCAGCTTCTCTCACTTATTATTGGCATTTTATTTGTAACTTTTACAGACCATTTAACTATAACCATTTAATGTGTAACTTTTCCAAATCAATCGGAAGGAACAGAATAGTATTGATAGGATGTTGTGCTGTTGGTATATTCATTACTTGATATGAAGTAATCTCTTTTGGTATTTTGTTTTATAGTATGTTACATTTCTTAAACATTAGATAATAGACTGACAGTTTGTTTCTCTATGGTTTCTTCTGTCCTTCTCCCCATAGTATCTCTGTTTTCTCTGCAAATGTAAGGGAAAAGGAGCTAATCTTGTTAATAAGACTATATGGTAGTAATGGTGGCCATAATGCCAGTAATTCTGGAGTTTTGTTATTTCAGTACCTATCATACCAAATATGAATGATGTAAAACACCTAGATGGTTACATTTTGGAACTAACTCACTTTGGGGGGCGGGGTGCTGGTATAGGGGATTAAAACCAGGAGCGCTTTACCACTGAGCTACATCCTCAGCCCTTTTTAATTTGTGCTTTGAGATAGGTCTCACTAAGTTGCAGAAGCTATCCTGGAACTTTTGATCCTCCTGCCTCCGCCTCCTGAGTTGCTGGGATTACAGATTTACATCACTGTGCCTAGCTGGAACTCACTTTTAAAATTGCTTTGCATGCAAGATAGGATGGTGCATACCTGTAATCCCAGCAACTCTGGAGGCTGAGGCAGGAGAATCTCTAGTTCCCGGCCACCCTCAGCAACTTAGCAATAAGGCCCTAAGCAACCTAGTGAGATTGTCTCCAAAAAAGAAAAAAAAAAACCCCAACCAAACAACAACAACAACAAAACTGGCTATAGCTTAGTGGTAAAACACCCTGGGTTTAATCTCTTCTAGCCCCGCCTTCCCAAGCTTATGATGTTTGTGGGTTCTTTTATGAAAGGGAAGTACTAACTTAAAATTCATATTAGCTTCAGTGGTGATACTTTGTTGTGTTATGCTGTATGGGCATTAAATATCATCTTTTAGCCAGCTTAGAATTAAACTAAAAGGAAAAGGTGAATATGTAGAGACTTCTATGATGAGAGCCAGAGTTATTGCTTTGAGCTACCTTTGCTTAATCTTTGCTTTTTGTGTTAGACTTTGTTGGAAATATGGAAACGCTGGAATGCTTGTCACATGGCCTGTTTTCTCAATTCAGGTGATATATTTTGATGATAGCATTGCTAGTTATTTCTAAAACTACAGGATGGTAAAATTGTAGAAAACCCATTGGATTCCCCTTTTTAATTACTCCAAACACCTTTTAATGAACAACATCGTTTTAACATAGGAAATTATTTTTGGAACTTATTGGGAGCCTTTCTAACAATTTGTTTTCAATTAATTGACATTTGCAAGCAAGGGTAATTGCAAATGGTTTTTTGGGAGTGTTTTGAACCTGCTGTGGTTTTCTATGACCTAACAAGATCAATGAAATACTTTGAAGAAACAGAATTCAGTCATTTAAAAAATTTTAAGCTGTTGTACTTATTACATGTATACATATTATTGGTAACTGCAGACTTGTCTTTGTATTTAGATTAAAAAAAAAAACCTGTATATTATCTCCGTAAATAATTGCACCTTGTAAAAATCCATCAAAACTCTTATAAGATTAAAAAAGAAGGGAAATTCATTAATGCAATTTATTTTATTTTTAGTGTCTACAGAAGCCCAACCTGACCACAGATACAAAGGACAAGGAGTACAAACCCCATGATATTCCCCAGAGGCAGTCTGTGCAGCCCTCAGAAACCTGTCCCCCAGCCCGAAGAGCGAAACGCATGAGAGCTGAGGTGAGAGCTTCACCAGGTTCCTTGGCAGGAATTGTTGAGTTGTAGTGCTAATGGCTGTCCAACACTGTACTTCTCTCCTAAATATGCTTTTTGTAGTTCTGAACCATATTAGTTCTCAGACAGGGAGGCTTTCTGTATTCTAGCATTTACACTTGTGGGGTGTGGTGGGGACTGTGCCAGCAAAGGGATAAGGAATTGAAGAATTCTTTCTGGGCTTATGTTGCCTGAATAGCTGCTGAGTTGTAATTAGTCAATGCTTAGGAAGAATGGGTGTTCTTGTGCTTTTATTTGGATTGCCCATCACTCTTTCAAAGGTGATACACATTGGAGATTAAGGGTGGGAGATGTGAAGATGGGGAGTTCTTAGTTTTTTAAAACAGGTTAGACCATGAAAGCCACTTTTCTCAGACTTAGTGAAAAAGAGCATGGAATCAATGGCAAATTCTTATGCTGAGAGAGAATTGGGAAGCTTGAAGTAGTATTAAATAAATGAGATGAAATAAAAGGAAAATCAGGAGGAATAGTAAAAAGACTGATAATAAAGATTATTTGCTTTAAGATTTTCTACTCGGAGGTTTCTTTGGAAAAGGAAGAATATTTTTCCAGTTATGTTGTTCCATACAAAGGTGTCAAGTTTTGGATTCTTGTCTAGTCTTTCTGATGGCATGTACGTTTTAAGATTCGGAGTATACAGGGGACGTTTAGAAACGAGAAGCTTTGTATTGCAGTAATCACACTTCTCAATCTCTGGCTATTTAATAATCATTGACAACAATGAAGAAAAGAATCAGCCATTTTGTTTTCTGAAGAAATGGATAAATAAGAGAAGTGTTTTTTCATTGAGAAGTTGGAAATATTAAAAAATTTAGTAACCCCGTTTTTTAGCTGAGGAAAATTACCTAGAATAGGAAAATATAGTTATTCAAAAGCCATAAACATGTTTAAACTTTGTTAATCGAATAATCAGTTCTTTTCAAGCATATTCTTGATCTTTAATAAACCTAACTACTATGTGTAACTATAATGCTCTCATAAAAAATAATTGTATAGGTAAGCTTGGCATAGTGGCACTCCCTTGTGATTCCAGCTACCCAGAAAGCTGAGGCACAAGGTCCAGACCAAGCTCTGGGCACTCAGTGAGACCCTGTCTCAAAATAAATAAGGGCTGGGGATATAGCTTAGTGGCAGAATGCTTCCTTAGCATGAGCAAGGCCCCCTGGTTCTATTCCCAGTACTAAAAAAAGAAATAATAGCCGATGCAGTGACACTCGCCTATAATCCCAGCAGCTCAGAGTCTGAGACATGAGGACCCGCAAGTTCAAAGCCAGCCTCAGCAACAGAAAGGCACTAAGCAACTCAGCAAGAACCTGTCTCTAAATAAAATATAAATAGGGCTGGGGATGTGATTCAATGGTTGATTGCCCCGGAGTACAATCCCTAGTAACCACCCACCCCACACCACCAAAAAAGAAAATAGAAATAATAAAATAATCAACTAAGACACATGCCCTAGGATATGGATATCTACATCTTGCCTCAGTGACACCTAATGATAATGACGTCACCTATGGAAGAAAATCTCTTAGTTGTGGACATCCTCAGTATGACTGAACGAACAAGGGCAAAGTGGTATAAAGTATAGTTTCAGAAATACCACTTCGTTGTTACAGATCACAAAAATAATTTTCTTTTCTTCCAATAAATATCAGTACTTTGAGAAACAATAGAAACCAAGACTGGTTATATACCCTCAATGAGAAGGCAGTTCTTAATAGTTTATTGATGTTAGAAGTATAGTTTATAATGATGGTTTATTAAAATAATTAATAGAAAAGTTTAGAAGCCAAATTTTTATGAATGCTGGTAGACCTTGGAAAGAAGTCAGCAAAAACAAACAAACAAAACCAGGCTTCCAGGACAATAAGAGTTGTTTCCAATTTGAATAGTAACACTTCTCATAATTTCTCCCTGATTCTTTTTTTTGCCTTTTTTTTTTTTTTTTAACATTCAGTAGAGGACAATATTCTGTTAATTTTTAAGTTGCCTCATTCATACTTTAAATAAGAATTATTAAAGATGAGGTCATTCCTCTAAGGGAAGAGAGAAGTGTATCTTGAATTCCTGATTAACAGATACAGTTTATAAGATTATATAAGCAGGTACAGTTTATAATCTTTAAAGATTTCTTTCTTCTTAAAGAAAGTATTGCCTGTAATCCCAGCACTTAGGGAGGCTGAGACAGGAGAATCGCGAGTTCAAAGCCAGCCTCAGCAATGGCGAGGCGCTAAGCAACTCAATGAGACCCTGTCTCTACATAAAACACAAAATAGGGGCTGGAGATGTGGCTCAGTGGTCGAGTGCCCCTGGGTTCAATCTCCAGTACCCCCCGCCCCCGAAAAAAAAAAGAAAGTATTAATGTATATGGCAATTTCTTTTAGGCCATGAATATTAAAGTAGAACCAGAAGAGACAACAGAAGCCAGAACTCATAATCTGAGACGTCGAATGGGTTGTCCAACTCTAAAATGTGAAAATGGTAAGAAAGTTTATTCATGAATAAGAAAGAAAACGTAGCCAGCTATGGTGGCACACACCTGTAATCCCAGCTACTTGGGATGTTGAGGCAGGCGGATCACAAGTTGGAGGCCAACCTGTGCAAAGTAGTGAGACCCTGTCTCAAAATTGAATAAAATTACTGGGGATGTAGCTCAGTGCTAGCCTAGCATGTGGGAAGTTCTGGGTTCAATCCCCAATACCAAAAAAGAAGTAGGAAGGAGATGATGAGGTAAGGAGGAAGCAGAGAACAGCATAATACAGAAAGATCTAACTTTGGATTGCCTCCCACAGACAAAGAAATGAAAAGTAACATCAAGCAAGAACTCATTGAGAAGAAAGATTATATTGTAGAAAGTGAGAAGGAAAAGCCCAAGAGTCGATCTAAAAAATCCACCAATGCTGTGAGTTGACCTCTCTCTTTCTCTTTTCCCCCCATTTCTTTTCCTCCTTCCATTCCTTTAAGTCCCTTTACCCTGAAGCTTACACTTTTGTGCCATACTAAAGTTTGATTAACTTCCTGCTTGACAATGAAAAGATCTTTTTGAGTCAGTTTATACTGTCAGTTTATAAATGAAGAAACACATGATAACCTTATGAAGACAGTAGTAATACGGGGAGGTGGCAGTGGCAGCTGTTTTTTTTTCTAGAGTACATTCTGTTCAGCATTGAATAGTAATGAGCTGTATCCTACCTTGAATCTCCAACCCACTTCCAAATGAGCTGAAGGCTAAGCCAAAAATCAGTTTGGTGTTTTCCAACTTTCCAGCCAGCAAGGGAAAGGAAGAGAAAGAAGAAATGAAAAATAGAAGGGAGGAAGGAAGGAAAGAAAAAAGAAAGGAGCCTAGGGACTACTGTGTAAGGACATAGCAATGCTGGGGAGCTGTTACTCAGACACTTTTATTTAAAGTGAAACTAGAGTGTTAGGCTCTGGTTGCCCTTCTTCCCTGCCCCATAACAGGTAAATATGCCTCACCACTGGCTATTTGGGGAACTTTTTAACACGTACCGTTACTTAATTAGAATTTAAAGGTAGTTTAATATAGTTAATTAACTTTAAAACTATCTTCTTTCCTTTTAAACATGGCAAAATTAAAATTGTCTTTTATAAATTCTACTTTTGGTTAGGCTGGTAATTATTACCTCTACTTTATTCTCCTAAAAGACTTCTTTAAAAAAATATTTGTTTTAATTGTAGATAGACACAATACCTTTATTTTATTTATTTATTTTTAACGTGGTGCTGAGGATCAAACCCAGTGCCGCACATGTGCTAGGCAAGCGCTCTTCCACTGAGCCACAACCCCAGCCCTAGAAGACTATTTTTAAACTATCAAAAAGTAGCAATTTAAATATAGAACAATTGAGAAAAAAATATTTAGAAAGTTGGGAGATCACATTTTGGAATTGTGGATGCATGAGATATTATGAAATACCTCTTATAGAAAATGAAATATTTTTATTTTAAATATCCCTTATAGAAGTTGTAGGATTAGAAGCAGACTGGAGAGACTACATTATGTCTTAGATCAATTTTATTCTTAGAATTTCACTAAATCAAGTAATAGCTAATGTTGCTTTGTTCTATCCCCTTTTTCATTGATGCAGGTGGACTTATATGTCTGCCTCTTGTGTGGCAGTGGCAATGATGAGGACCGGCTTCTCTTATGTGATGGCTGTGATGACAGTTACCATACCTTTTGCTTGATCCCACCACTCCATGATGTTCCCAAGGGAGACTGGAGGTGTCCTAAGTGTTTGGCTCAGGTAAAAATTAAAGACAGAAGTAGTGCTACATTAGAAAATTTCTTCTAGAGTATTTTTTCTTTGCTTGTTGGATTTAGATTTGGCAATAGATAATAATGAAGTCCATGCAGAAAACTGGACTAGACCTGAATAGGAAAGAAGTCTTAGAAGTAAATTCCACAGTGTAACTGAGAGGAGAAAAATGTAAAATATAATTACGTTGCTTTTTAAAAAAAAAACTCACTGTAAAAAGCACTGCATATTCTTAGCAAGAATTCTTAAAACACAGAACAACTGAAAATAGAGAGTTCACAATACATAGATAACCGTCATATCAAAGTATATTTATCCACTCTTCTGTTTTAAATAAATGGAATTACATTACATAAACAATTTTAGTGATTTACTTTTTAAAGTATTTTCATGTAGTTCTGTGATTAATTATTATTATTTTTTGGCACTGGAGATTGAACTCAGGGGTGCTCAACCACTGAGCCACATCCCCAACCCTATTTTGTGTTTTAAGAGATAGGGCCTCACTGAGTTGCTTAGTGCCTTGCTTTTTGCTGAGGCTGGCTTGATTCTCCTGTCTCAGCCTTCCAAAGTGCTGGGATTACAGGCATGAGCCACTATGCCTGGTGATTAATGATATTTTTAATAAAATCTCAAAAGGATTTGCTATAACCTTTTATGAGGATTATGCTATATTATGAAGCAGTCACTTGAACACTACGTTTGCATTAGGGTTAGATTATAATAATAATGAGGATAATAGGGACGAACTTGCTAGTGGGTCTGGAATATTCAAATTCATTAGTTTACTATAATCTAGGGCCACTTGTACTGCCTGCTAACTTCTCAATGTTTAGTTTTGTTTTTTGTGGTACTGAGAATGGAACCTGGGGTGCTTTAACCAATGAGCTATATCCTCCGTCCTTTTTTTTTTTATTTTTTATTTTTTGAGACAAGATCTTGCTAAGGTGCTTAGGGCCTTACTAAATTGCTAAAGCTACCCTTGAACTTGGGATTCTCCTACCTCAGTCTCCCAAGTTGCTGGGATTATAGGAATGAGCCATTGCGCCTGGCTCAGTGTTTTGTTTTTGATGGCATTATTAGGTTATAATCAACTAGTGCTGTTCAGAGAGCCATTCTACTTCCATCAAGTGTTTTATCTCTATTTTGATGTGTGTTGATTTTTTTAAAAATAGTTTTAAGTCTCAGAGGGACATTATTCCTCTCATTTTCATTATTGAAAACTTTTTTTTTTTTTTGGTACTGGGGATTGAACTCAGGGGCACTTGACCACTGAGCCACATCCCCAGCCCTATTTTGTGTTTTTTATGTAGAGACAGGATCTCACTGAGTTGCTTAGCACCTCGCCATTGCTGAGGCTGGCTTTGAACTCGCGATTCTCCTGTCTCAGCCTCCCTAAGTGCTGGGATTACAGCCTTGAGCCACCGGCCCGGTTTAGGCTGCCTCTTTCTCTATGTGTGTGTGGGATTGAGAAGGAGTTGGTGATCGGTTGGTGATTGAACTCAGGTCACTGTACCACTGAGCTACATTCCTAGTTGCTGCCCTGTCCTTGCTTTTATGTTTTTGTTTATGTGTGTGTGTTTTTTTTTAATATCTTTATTTTATTTTTATGTGGTGCTGAGGATCGAACCCAGTGCCTCACGCGTGCTAGGCAAGCACGCTACCACTGTGCCACAATCCCAGCCCCTGTTTATGTGTTTTTTGAGATAGCATCTCACTAATTTGTCCAGGCTGGACTGGAACTTGTTATTCAGTTTCAGCTTCCCAAGTCACTGAGATTATAGGTTTATGCCACCATGCTCAGCTTAAGATGCTTCTTTTTTTTTAAGTAATTTTTTTTTAGTTTTAGATGAATATAATACCTTTATTTGTTTTATTTGGTACTGAGGATCAAACCCAGTGCCTCACAGATGCAAAGCAAGCGCTCTACTGCTGAGCCACAGCCTGAGCCCCTGGGATGCTTCTTTATGGAGATTTAAATTATTCCAAGTTGTGATTGTTAAATATTTTATTTGCTCACTAGAACAACTCTCAAATTTTCAGGCAGATTTATTTATTTATTTTTAAAATGGAGACATTGCATATAAGTAAAATAAATAAAACTTTTTTTTTTTAAATTCTGTCCTTTTGATGATTGACCAGATAGACTTGACATTTTCAGGTGCCACCTAGAACACAACTTTTGTTTTTTATTTGCAGGAATGTAGTAAACCACAAGAAGCATTTGGCTTTGAACAAGCAGCCAGGGACTACACCCTTCGTACTTTTGGGGAAATGGCAGATGCATTCAAATCTGATTACTTCAACATGCCAGTCCATGTATGTATATTTATACTGCTTTGATACAGGATTTTAATAACTTTTGGAGAAAAGAATACCTGAAGACAGATTTGAATTGGGCCTCACTATGATAGTCATTGCTACAGAATGAAACTTTTAATGTTTAATGATACTGAAATTCCACAATAAAATGCATTCTGATTCATCTAAGAATTTCGCTAGATATACCTCTTTCATACAAATTATACAGCAGTAGTAGTAACAATAGCAGTAAAGAAAATCCCCAACAGCCCCTTCAGCACAACACATGTGATTTAAAGAAAACTTCACAAAATTTATTAATAACTTACTGTGTGCTAAGATGTGTGCTTTGCCTTGGGAACACATTTATTGTGTATTAGCTAGTTGCATGTACGTTAGTGTTATAAACTTCATAAGATTCTGGTTTTAGTTCTCCCTGGTTCACTTAGCAGCATAAGCATGTTTCATTCAGCATTTAATATTCAATCAAATGAGTATGACAAAACTAAATGGTTTCCTTCAGTAATTTTGTGTATTTAAAGCTGGGGTCTTCTCAGTACTAAATAAATGCTACAGCAAACACTTCATCCCTTTCATCCATGTTGATCTCTGTAATTGAATTATGTTCTTGAAATGATGACTGAGATCTGATGTTCTCATAAATATTCTTATGTATTCCTTATTCCACCCCAATAGGTTCATCAATTTGTGGCACTCCAGCAATATATTAATGAGCCTGATTTTCCTTATTGTCAGTAACATTAGCTATTAGTTACTTAAAATGTTTGTTTATTTAATTGGCTTACATTTATGCTTCATTTGAATTTTTAGATCTTTTGATTCCTTAGGTATTATAGTATGTGACAATGTTTGCTCAGTCAGTCTTAGTGACTTGCATGTGGCCTATCTATAGTTGGCTTTTTATTGTACTTAAAAGATGAAGATTTTGAAAGATTTGCCTGTGGACTCAAATCAGATATCAACAGATCTTTGACAGTCTGGTGGCTTTTGTTTTAGGACATACTGCCCAAATTAATTGTTCTTTTTGTTCATAGTTTGCACCCTTGCCTTTTTTATCATCATTGCCTACTTCACTGTCAGGTTTAGTGAAAAGTAAAAAAGGGATGGACTCAGATAGTGTATTCAAAAGCCTCTTGAAGTATAAAGCATCATTCAAACACAGTTGACCATTATTTTTATACTGTTCTCAACCAAGTTGTATACTACATTTCTCAAAAGAACAACATTCCCAGTTTTTGAATATCAGCATTTTATATTCCTTAGCTACATTTTATAATCATAGCCAGGTTCATGGTAATGGAACATGAATTCTTTTTTTATTTTTATTTTTTTGGTACTGGAGATTGAACTCAGGGGCACTCGACCACTGAGCCACATCCCCAGCCCTATTTTGTGTTTTATGTAGAGACAGGGTCTCACTGAATTGCTTAGCGCCTTGATGTTGCTGAGGTTGGCTTTGAACTTGCAATTCTCCTGTCTCAGCCTTCCTAAGTGCTGGGATTACAGGCTTGTGCCATCGTGCACAGTGGAACATGAATTCTTAATCAGTGTTTATGCTGCAGTTTCTTTTTTATTTGTACCATGTGTAAAATACAGGGTGCTTTTCCACTGATCTTCATCCCAAGCCCTTTGTATTTTATATTTTAAGACAGAGTCTCACTGAGTTGTCCAAGTTGTCCTGGAACTTGCCCTCTTTCTGCATTAGACTCTTGAGTCTCTGGGATTATAAGCATTGCATCATTATACCCAACTCTTATGCTTGTTAATTATAAAATTCCTTTTAGAAAATGAAGTTGTTGCCTGCATTGTCTGGCATCAGTTATGGAATGTTATGGATAGAATTTTCCCTTAGAAGCCTGGTTTATGATCCCTATCTCTTAATTTACCTAGTTAGATCAGTCACAGGCAGTTTGTGAATGAGTAAGAAAACTCATTTTTCCCTCTTAATATATTTCCAGATGGTTCCCACAGAACTGGTTGAGAAAGAATTTTGGCGACTGGTAAGCACTATTGAAGAGGATGTCACAGTGGAATATGGTGCTGATATTGCTTCAAAGGAATTTGGCAGTGGTTTTCCTGTTCGAGATGGAAAAATCAAACTTTCACCTGAGGAAGAGGTAGGCCCAAGCAGTGAGGAACTTTTAGTTTTAGGGAGAGTTCTGCATTCTTCATTTAAAGCTATCATTCAGCATATCCTTAATCTAAAGGGCCTGCTACTAGATTAATAGCATACTTATAAAAACTAAAAGTCCATGTAAGTGGCTTGAAAATTTAAGTATTTATTGGAATTCTCTTTGGTCCTTGAAGTATTCATGATTACTTTCAGCAGATCCTTAGTTACTGGAGTTTTAATGATTTCAAGAAAATTTGGAAGACCCCCACAGAATAATTTTAGTCCTAACCGCACCACTACATTTTATATCATGGCGATAAGGGAAAATAACTGTCCTTTGCCTTCAGATTGTATAACTTTATTTCTCCTTCTGAAGAAAATCTAAGGGATTTATTTATTTATTTATCTTAAAACTTTAATGTCTATGAGTCTATTATTTTCTACTCCAGCAAGTTTCTAAGAAGATCTATTCTTACCCTGTTAGGAAGTCAATTTTTAAGTTAAAAAAAAAAATTCTAACATATACAGAAAATGGGTAATCAATGTATACAGCTTGATGGATTTTCACAAACTGACCACACACATGTAACCAGCAGAACAAGAATTAAGACAGTCCTCCTCCCCAACAAACTCCCCTTTTGTCCTCTCTCCTTCATTACTTTACCTCTTTCAGGATAACCACTATCCTGATTTCTAACATCATAGATTAGTTTCCCTACTTTTGAACTTCAGATAAATAGACTCATAGAATTTATGTACCTCTACATCTAGAGTCTTGTTAAGTTGCCCAGACTGGCCTTGAAATTGCAGTCTTCCTGCATCAGCCTCTTAAGTCAGTGGGATTATAGCCATGTTTCACCAAGCCTGGCTATGAGTCCATTTATATAAAGCTTCAAACTAGGCAGAATTAATCAATGGGCATCTTAAAAGTCAGCACGGTGACCCCTCTACTTTTATTCCCTTTTACTTCGAAGGAAATTATTTCCAGAGAGCCTATGGCAACAGAATTCTGAAGTGTTAGCATGATATAGCTAAAAGTTTACCCTCATTTGTCTTATTTTTAGGAATATCTTGATAGTGGCTGGAATTTGAACAATATGCCAGTGATGGAGCAATCTGTTCTTGCCCACATTACTGCTGATATATGTGGCATGAAACTCCCTTGGTTGTATGTGGGAATGTGCTTTTCTTCATTCTGTTGGCATATTGAAGACCACTGGAGCTATTCCATCAACTACCTGCACTGGTGAGAAGTCCCACATAGAATCTGTAAGCAGTATGTAAGCTGGGTAGAAAAGCTGCTGCTTCCTCTCAGATATGTCTCAGCTGTGTTTGAAGACTGATGAGCTAGTTTTTTTCACTGCTGTTGTAACAGGCATCCTTTTAAGGATGTAGTTTGTAAAGCTTCCTAGAAAGTGCATGGATCCTCTGAAATTGTACACTGTTTCAAGTGTAGCCTGTTTCTGGGGACAGGATAGCTTCTCTTTGAAGTCAGTCGATCTTTACTCATAGGTTAAAAAAGCACTGGACTATACTTTCCTATAGAAAATCACATTCGGTGCCAGTGGTCCCCCAGATGTCCATTTGGGAGCAGAAGCAAGGAATAGGTCCATAGTATCTTCCAGGTCCTTGGGACGGCCAGCTTCCTTTTTATTGGGCAGAATTCTGGCATCACAACACTTTGAGGCGACCTCATCCTTGTGTCTGAAGGATGTAGATGCAGATATTTGGAATTCTTTACCTCTTAAAACTCTCAAAGCCATTTTTTTCACATCTGTTTTTCCCCCTTTATTCCTCTTGCTGCTAAATACAAAACTATTTGAAGATTCATAATTCACTCAAATCCTCACACAAGGAATTCAAAAATGTACCACAAGAAAGAAGAGTTGGCATGTATATGTATAGCATCAGTTCTGCTTCCCTGGGCAATTGCTCCCAGCTGTAAAATGAAGATGATATTTTATCATACCTCACAGGGATGTTACAGATTAATTGGTTGACAATTTAAAATACTTTGAAGAATAAGAGCTCTTTAGAAGTGCTAATTGCCTTATCATTTTTGATTTAACCTCATCTGTCAGAATGGGCAAGGGAAGAGGAAGATGGAGAGTTGCCATCTCTTGTCAGTTGCTGTAGAAGATTGTGGAACTTCATATCCTTCATAGCAAATGTGATGCCTTATATTCTTAAAAATTCCACATATCTGCATTTTTTAAAGGGCCAGTTAAAAATGGGAGCTGGGAGAGACATGAACCCCAGATGAAAAGTCTCATGCTTACACTTGAAGGTAGAAAGTGTTCAGATCACATTTGCAATGATAATTCCTCAGTTTGAACATTCCTTTGTAGCTTAGTCTTAGAGAGCAAGGTCTGAAAAATACGAACTGGTTAAACCATTTTGTTTGGTTTTGGTATTGTAGATTGATTTATTTTTATAATCTATTTCCAGGGGTGAGCCAAAAACTTGGTATGGAGTACCAGGGTATGCTGCTGAGCAGCTAGAAAATGTAATGAAGAAACTAGCTCCAGAGCTCTTTGTGTCCCAGCCAGATCTCCTCCATCAGCTTGTGACCATCATGAATCCCAATACCCTGATGACTCATGAAGTGCCTGTATGTTCTGGTTAATCCTCCTACTAAGATTTATTAATTCACCACTTCTCTTTTTCCATTATTCACTTTTTCATGAAGTTAATTTGGTTACATATTTTCCATAGGATAACTTGAGAGCAGAAACAGCTGCTTTGTGCAGCTTGGTACTGTGTAGCATTAACCCACTGGGGTAGACCCTCATACACTGCAGAAACATTTGTTGCAGCTAATAACTAGATAAACAAATGGCCTTGCTTTGCAACAAAATAATAGTAATAATATTTGTCTTTTTTTGTGTTTGTTCATTCAATGGCTTTAGTGTATTTGTAGGTTGTGTAGCCATCACCACTAATATGTTATAGACTAAATTTTTATTTATGACTTCAGTCTTAGAATCAGTAAAACAAAAACTTTTAAAAAATGATCTGTCAGTATATATTAATTTACTATGAAAATGGCTGTATTTTCTTACAAGTAGACCTAAACTCTGGTGTTAGAATCCTTTATATTCTGTCCCTATTTGAAAAAATAATTATATTGTATTTATAGGGTCTTAATTTTGAGTGGTGAACCAAAATAACATGCTTGACAGAAGTTATTTATATTGTATCTCTATCCCCAGTTAAGTTTATTTTAAGTGAAAATTTACTTCAAGGTCTTGAGCTTGGATTTCAGTGCTCCCAGTCTTTCTTTTGGTACCAGGGATTGAACTCAGGGATACTTGGCCACTGAGCCAAATACCTAGCCCTACTTTGTGTTTTATGTAGAGACAAGGTCTCACTGAGTTGCTTAGTGCCTTGCCATAGCTGAGGCTGACTTTGAACCTGCAATTCTCCTGTCTCAGCCTCCCAAAGTGCTGGGATTACAGGTGTGCACCACCACATCTGGTGCTCCCAGTTTTGACTGGAAGATGCTGTGGATATTTCCTCTGAGATTGCTAGTACATGAAGTAACATTCATATGCTTGCTTTCTTTTGGAGAATACTCTGAAGATATTGGGAGTCCATATTGAGATGTGTGGAATTGAAGAGTCCATCCTAATTAGCTAAATAGAATGTAAATGATAGACTAACAGTGTTAAAGTGAATTCTTGATCTTGCTGTGCCCTAAATTTTATGCTTTTGGGTTCATAGGTTAGTCAGTTAATTGGAATAGAGAGGAGCTTTTATTGAGGGGTCATAAGTTATGCATGGGATATAACTGATAAAATAATACCAATACTACCAAAATTTACATTGTTATACTTTCCCTCATTGATTCTTTTCCCCCTTTCCTCATATGGATTGATATTGCCCATTTGTTAAGAGTAGCTTTCTTTGCTAAGTGTGGTAGTGCACACGCCTTTAACCCCAGCCGCTGGGGAGGCTGAGACAAGAGGATCACAAGTTCAAAGCCATCCTCAGTAATGGCGAGTCACTAAGCAACTCAGTGGGACCCTGTCTCTAAAACACAAAATGGTGCTGGGATGTGGCTCAGTTGTAGAGTGCCCTTGAGTTTAGTCACCAGTACAAAAAAAAAAAGAGTAGCTTTCTCAATGCAAGACTTGGCTCTGGTTCTTTAGTATTTGAGCAAATCATGAAAAACTACATTCTGGACCTACAGAAATAGATGAATGAGCTTGGTGCGGCGGCTCACACCTATAATCCTAGTGACCCAGGAGGCTGAGGCAGAAGGATCACAAGTTCAAAGCCAGCCTCAGCAGTTTAGCGAAGCCCCTAAGCACCTTACTGAAACACCCTGTTTCAAAATTCAAAATAAAAGGGCTGAGTGTTTAGGTGCCTGGGTTTAATCCCCTGTACCCAAAACAAACAAATAGAAAAATTACATGAATGAACTCCTTGTGCATTAGGGATTCACAATTGAAGGGAAAAAAGGGACAAAGTTTATGTAGATAATGGAAAGGATGGTGTGGTTTGTTAGTGGTGTCAAGTAGACTGATTTTACTAGTTCTGTTGAGAATCAGAAGGGGTTTATAAATTAGATGCTATCTGAAGTAGGAGTTGGAGCTTCTGCTTATTGAATGTTTAGCAAAGAGCAGGAAAGGAAGGAAGTAGTTCAGATAGAAAGGATTGTGCTCATGTGATAGGCAGTCTTTACTCTAGCTTTTATGCAACCCTAAAAGATTCATTACTATGCATATGTCTGGGCCCTACCCCTAGAATTTCTGATTCTGTTGGTTTCTGTGGGTCTTGACCACACTTTGGACAACCACTAATGTTGAGATATAGAGGCTTCAAAAGGTGTGTGCTATTATACAAATTCAGCATAAAAGTTCTGTGCCTTGAATAATACAGATGCTTTTGGGGTGAGGTTAAACTTCCGAAGAGTGGAATGATAAGGAGGTAAATTTGAGGTACAAATCAGGAAGAGCTCTGGATATTATGAGATTCTTGAAATAGAATCTGTAGTTGGTGGTAGGCGATCCTGTTTCGGGGTAATGAAATTACATATCGGGAGTGCTTAACCATTGAGCCACATCACTAGCCCTTTCTATTTTTTTTTATTTTGAGACAAGATCTTGCTAATTTGCTTGCCTTGCTATATTCCAGAGTCTGTCCTTAAACTTGTGATCATCTTGCCTCAGCCTTCTGAGTCGCTAGGATTACTGGTACACCATCACACCCAGCAGGATATTCTTGATAGTAGCTGTATTTAGAAAAAATGTGTCTTAATCCTGGATCAAATTTTTGTACTATAAGCCATATTTTTTGTTCAGATTAACTCACTCTGGTAGCCTGGGGTATTGCTCCATCTTGTGGCAGAAATTAGGTGACATTCTGCCTTTTCTTTTTTTTGCTCAGTTTTAATTGGCAAAAAGCTTCATATTTTGGAGAAGCACCTAATAGTCTATGTCCAAATTATCTTTGGTGAGAATGTAACTAACAACCTCAAAAATCTCCAATATCTGTCTTTTTAGGTTTATCGAACAAATCAGTGTGCTGGGGAGTTTGTGATTACATTTCCAAGAGCCTACCACAGTGGTTTTAACCAAGGGTTTAATTTTGCTGAGGCTGTTAACTTCTGCACTGTTGACTGGGTATGTAATTATAAATTAGTGAGCTTTTTCTAACTATGGGAATGGTATATAATGCTTTCAAACCTGCCATATGTATTGTTACTTTAACCCATTGATGTTCAGCTGAATAGTCTGTGAATTATTTTTCCAGTCCATAAAGAGATAAGGCTCTTGTACCACATTGTAAATCAAGCGTGTGTAATAATAAGCAGGTTATTTAATTCAGCTATTTTTATTTTGTAACAAGACTTTATTTGTTATTGTTGTCACTTTTTTTGTTTTTTGTTTGATGATTGTTGTTCTTTTGAGATGGGGTTTAGCAATGTTGCCCAGACTCACCCCAAGCTCCTGGGCTCAAATGACCTTCTATCATAGCCTCTCCAGTAGCCTGGCTTAATGAAGAAAAGGAGGCTGTTGATGTATATTCTGATAAAAACTCATTGCAAACTGCAACAACTCTGGTGTGAAACTAGTGTCTAGTCCACACTGGCTTAAATTTTCCACAATATTGCAATTTACTAATACATTTGGTTTCCTTTAGTTACAAACTTGAATTTTTAAAACATATTTTTCAGTTGTCAATGGACCTTTTTTTTTTTAAATTTATATGTGGTGCTGAGAATTGAACCCAGTGCCTCACACATGCTAGGGAAGCACTCTTCCACTAAGCTACAATCCCAGCCCATAAAGTTGAATTTTTACATTAGTATTACTGTTTTTCATTTGCCTAAAACAAACTGTCTAGATTTAAAATATGTGTTGTGTTAAATCTAACGAATTGTAACTTTGTTTCGGTGCTTTTCTGACTAATAGTAGTAGCTACAACTATATTTGCTTTGCATTATATAGTTTTTGGTGTGCCATTACTCCTAGAAGTGGGTTGAACATACCAGTTCAGCATAGGTGTTTCAGGAAATGTGTAAATTCATAATTTCAATTAGATTCCACAGTATTATGCACACTAGTTCACTGGTGATGTTTTAAAAACCACTTTTCAACTAAGGTACCCAATATGCCAGATATTTGAGATACAAAGATAAATAAGGTCTGGGTCTAAGTCTGGGTATCTTAGTCTGGTTTTGGAGTTGATAAATGTTTTAACCCAGAATGTGAGATTTGATAATTGATAGTCCAAGTTAGAAGTTTTGGGAAATAGAAGATGAATGTCATGTATCTCCTTCTTTTTTTGGACACAGCTGCCATTAGGCCGACAGTGTGTAGAGCATTATCGCTTGCTTCACCGTTACTGTGTTTTCTCCCATGACGAGATGATATGTAAGATGGCTTCTAAGGCTGATGTGCTAGATGTTGTAGTGGCTTCAACTGTTCAGAAAGACATGGCCATTATGATTGAGGATGAGAAAGCTTTAAGGGAGACTGTTCGTAAATTGGTAAGGTTTCTGCTCGTCATCTGGGTATAATTAAAGTACTTACACACTTTAATGACATTTTAAGAAGTCTTAGTGTATTTAATTTCCTTGAAGGCCATTATAGCAGATGTATAGTAATATCTCATTTTTATTTTTATTCACATTGCCAATCTTACCGTGGACTTATTTGCCAGCTATTTCTCTATCTTTTTTTTTTTTTTCTATTTCTCTATCTTTATGTTCAAATGTTTGCCCCCCTTTTAAATATTTTTATTGTAGATGGAAACAATACCTTTTATTTTGTTTATTTATTTTTTTGTGGTGCTGAGGATAGAACCCAGTGCCTCACACATGCTAGACAAGTGCTCTACCACTGAGCTACAACTCCAGCCCATATTTGGCCCTTTTTATTTATTAAATTAGATTGTTCTAAGAGTGCTTTATATATTCTGGACACCAGTCTTTTATCAGATAAATATTCTGCTAATATTTTCTCCCAGTCTGGTTTATCTTTGATTCTCCTAGCACTGTCTTTCACAGAGTACAAGTTTTTCATTTTGATGAAGTCCATTTTATTGAAAAGTTTCTTCCTTTTGTAGATGATGTGGTGGTGGGGGATGTGGGTCCTACTTAATAAAATCTTTGCTACATCCCCAGAACTTCCTCCTCTCCCCCACGATAGCATTTTGCTAACTTCCTGAGGGCCATGCTAAATTGCTGCAACTGGTCTTGAACTTGAGATCCTCTTATCTCAAGTTCTCTTTGTATTTTGAGTCTCTTCAGTAGTTGGGATTATAAGCATGTGCCACCACTCTTGGCTAGAATCTTATAGTTTAATATATAGAATCTTATAGTTTAATTTTACAGCTTTAGGCCTTTGGTCCATTTCAAGTGATATTGTTTGTGTGATAAGGTACCGGTCAAAGTTATTTATTTATTTTTTCTTTTTTCATGTGAGTGTCTAGTTTTTTTGTTTTGTTTTTTAAATTTTTTTTTAGTTGTTGGTTGACCTTTATTTATTCATTTATTTATATGTGGTGCTAAGGATCTAACCCAGTGCCTCCCACATGCGAGGCAAACGCTCTACCACAGAGCCACAATCCCAACCCTGGGTGTCTAGTTGTTTCAGACAACTAGATGTTTTGAAAAAACTATCTCTGTACATTGAGTTACTTTGGCATATTGGTTGAAAATCAGTTCATACATATGTACATCTATCCTATTGCTAATGCCATATGATCTTCATTATTGTAATTTTTTTCCTTTTTTTTTAAATATTTTTTTTAGTTGTAGATGGGCACAACTTATTTATCTATCTGTCTATCATCTATCTATCTATCTGTTTATTTATGTGGTGCTGAGGATTGAACCCAGGGTCTCATGCATGCGTGACAAGCGCTCTACCACTGAGCCACAATCTCATTAATAATCCCCCATTATTATAATTTTCTAGGAAGTTTTTTTAAAATATTTTTTTAGTTGTTAATGGACCTTTATTTTATTCATTTGTATGTGGTGCTGAGAATCGAACCCAGTGCCTTGCACATGCCAGGCAAGCACTCTGCCACTGAGCCACCGCCCCAGCCCCTCCAAGAAGTTATAAAATCTAGTAGTGTGAATCTTAAAACTCCCCCTACCCCACCACCCACTACTGGGGATTCAACCCAAGATGAATGTTGGGCAAGCACTTTAGCACTGAGCTACACCCCCTTCCCCTCATATTCATTTATTCTTATTTATTTATTTATTGTTAGGTGCTGATGGACCTTTATTTATTTTTGTGTGGTGCTAAGAATCGAACTTAGTACCTCACACATGCTAGGCAAGTGCTTCACCACTGAGCCACAATCCCAGCATCCCCTATTTAGTTTTTATTCTGAGACAAGGTCTCACTGAGTTATCTAGGTTGGCCTTGAACTTGCAATCCTCTTCATCCATCCTCCCAAGTTTCTGAGATTCCTTGATTACTTGATTACGTGGTAGTGCACGCCTATAATCCCAGCACTTTGGGAGGCTGAGACAGGAGAATCGCGAGTTCAAAGCCAGCCTCAGCAATGGCGAGGCACTAAGTAACTCAGTGAGACCCTGTCTCTAAATAAAACACAAAATAGGGCTGGGGATGTGGCTCAGTGGTTGAGTCTCCTTGAGTTCAATCCCTGGTACCAAAAAAATAAAATAAAAACATAAATTTTAATACTTTATTTATTCTTGATCACTCTTCACTTAGGAAATGCTTTATTATAACTTCATTCTCTTCTGTTGCAAACATTTTATAACCTCATGAGATAATGATATCTCTTCAGATAACTTTTTCTGTAAAAGACTGAGAGACCACTCAGTAAACAATTCCTACATGATTACCTTTCCCACTTGCTCTTTCTTTTTATAGATTGTTCAGGAATATCACTCTAAAACCCTAGGTAGGATTTTCTCAGAAATAGAAAGCTTACCTATTTCCGTTGCTCCCATCTTTGCTGAAGATGTGGACAAGGCCAGTTTGGAGTAGACTAAGCAGCTAATCTCAGCATTACAGTCATACTGTTTTCATACTTTGATCAGAATAGCCAAACATGAGACCTTACTTTATCCAAAAGGTATTCTTCTTAGACAAGTGAAGGTCACTCTTACTTTGTATTCCACACATTTTTAGTGCTACATCTATATTTTGGTAAGATTTTTGTTGTTGATTTTTTTCCCTTTTTGTCTTGGGGGCTGGTAGATTATATTGTCCTTTAAAAGTCTCTAAAGTACACTTTATTCTAGGGAGTAATTGATTCGGAGAGAATGGATTTTGAGTTGTTGCCAGATGATGAGCGACAGTGTATAAAATGCAAAACAACATGCTTCATGTCTGCCATCTCCTGCTCTTGTAAACCTGGCCTGCTTGTTTGCTTGCATCATGTAAAGGAATTGTGTTCCTGTCCTCCTTATAAATATAAACTGCGGTAAGTAAGAAGAATGATTTTTTTCCCCCCTGTATGGAAAGCATGTAATCTTTACTAAAAGCTCAGTGACCTCCTTGTTCTAGGGCTGAAGTGTTAAGTATAAAACATTTAGTTTTCTCTAGAGCCATGTGTCTCAAAGCTGTCTGGTGCTCTCTTTCCAGTTATCGTTACACTCTGGATGATCTCTACCCTATGATGAATGCATTGAAGCTTCGAGCAGAATCTTACAATGAATGGGCCTTGAATGTGAACGAAGCTTTGGAGGCAAAGATCAATAAGAAGAAAAGTATGTGGTACAGAAAGTGGGGCTTGCTGAATAGTGAATTGGGGCTGATTGTGATGTAGCCAACTTAAAGTTATCAACAAAACAGATTACTTGAAAGAGCCTGAAGTCATCCTTGGTTACCACCTCTGTGCAGCCAGGTTTCTAGAGCATTTGCAAAGGTTTTAAAACCAAGAGTGAATAAAGCAGATGCCCTTATGTCAAAGTAACAACTTAATATATGAATTGTGCAAGATGGTTTATTTAACAAACCATATTGTTAGGAAACAGAACAACCTTTTATACCTCTTTGTGTCAGAGATGAAAGCATTTTACATTTCATGTAGAACCTTAGGAAAGCATTTATTTACTTACTTGTTACTTTTTTGTGTGGTATTGGGGATTTAAGCTAGAGGTACTTTAGCACTGAGCTTTATCCCTATCCCTTTTATTTTTTTCCTTTGAGACATGGTCTTGCTAAGTATCCCAGACTGACCTTGAACTTATAGTCCTCCTGCCTCAGCCTCCCTAGTTGCTGGGATTCAGGTTTGTGCCACCCTGACTAGATCTTAACATTTTCATATTGAAGACCAATTCTAGGTAGTGGTTTAAAAAAATCTGTCTAGCCAGGCATGGTGGTGCATACCTATAATTTCAGCGGTTCACAGGCTGAGACAAGAATATCACAAGTTTGAGGCAAGCCTCAGCAATTTAGTGAGGTCCTAAGTGAGACTCTGTTTCAAAATCAAAAGGGCCGGAGATATGGCTCAGTGGTTAAAAGTCCCCTGGGTTCAATCCCCACTACTTCCAGCGTCAACCCTCGCCCCCCCACACTAATTAATCTTCTTGCCCAACTGCCACCCCCAAATCAAATGAACATATTTATTTATTTATTTTAGTTTTTTTGGTACTGGGGATTGTTTCCAGGAGTACTTAACTACTGAGCCATATCTCCAGCCCCCTTTTATGTTTTATTTTGAGACAGGGTCTCCCTAAGTAAGTTGCTTAGAGCTTCACTAAATTGCTGAGGCTGGTCTTGAACTTGCAGCCCTTCTGCCTCAGCTTCTCAAGTTGCTAGAATTACAGGCATATATGCCACTATGCTCACTTCAAATTTACAAATTATTGATGACCATTGCAATAGTGTTCAAGTTATGTTTATAGGTAAGAGTTGATAAAAGCAATCTCCCCTTTTCAATTTTATGACAGTAATAATAAACATAATAATTATAAAAAAGGTGACTTCTTTCTTATTCCTAGGCCTTGTCAACTTTAAGTCTTTAATTGAAGAATCAGAAATGAAGAAATTCCCAGATAATGATCTTTTGCGTCACCTTCGCTTAGTCACACAAGATGCAGAAAAATGTGCCTCTGTTGCCCAGCAGCTGCTTAATGGCAAAAGGCAAACTCGGTATGTACTTCTGATCATTTGAGTTTGAGCTTTTTGTGGGCTAAACTTGGAAATGTGTTTTAACTGATTTTTCCTTTTGTCCCTCATTCCTTTGACATTGGAACCTGTAAATGACGAATAAAGTTCTCATCTAGAACCTTTCCTTGGGCTCTTGTTTTACAGGTATCGATCTGGTGGAGGAAAATCCCAAAATCAGTTGACAGTGAATGAACTCCGACAGTTTGTGACACAGTTATATGCTCTTCCATGTGTCCTCAGTCAAACACCACTGCTAAAGGTAACCATAGAGGATGTATGGGTGGGAGTACATTAGTAATCCTGTGTTGTGTAAACAAACTCAAATCATTAAGTAGTCTTTTTCATGATTACTTTGTACATTTATATTCAAATAAATTTTAATACACATATTAAAAATGTATGTGCATAAATAAATTATAATATGTCCATAACAGAGATATAAAGTTGGAATTTTTTAAAAATTTATTTATTCTAATTAGGCATACATGACAGCGGAATGCATTTTGATTCATTGTACACAAATGGAGCACAACTTTTTATTTCTCTGGCTGTACACAATATAGAGTCACACCATATGTGCAGTCATACATGTACCTAGGGTATTGATGTCCATCTCATCCACCATTCTTCCTGCCCCCATCTCCCCTCCCCTCCTTCTCTTCCTCCCCTTTGACCAAAGTTTCTCCATTCTTCCCGTGCCCCCTCCCCCATTATGGATCAGCATCCGCTTATTAGAGAGAACATTTGGTCTTTGGTTTTTTAGGATTGGCTTACTTTGCTTAGCATGATGTTCTCCAACTTCGTCCTTTTACCTGCAAATGCCATAATTTTATTCTCTTTTAATGCTGAGTAATATCCCATTGTATATACATACCACAGTTTCTTTATCCATTCATCTGTTGAAGGGCATCTAGGTTGGTTCCATAGTTTGACTATTGTGAATTGAGCTGCTATAAGCGTTGAAGTGGCTGCATCACTGTAGTATGCTGTTCTTAAGTCCTTTGGATATAGATCAAGGAGTGGCATAGCTGGATCACATGGTGGTTCCATTCCAAGTTTTCTAAGGAATTAAAGTTGGAAATTTTTACTTTGAAAATGATCACCAGCTAATTCTTAACTTGATATAAGGTCTTGTTTTTTTTTTTTTTTTTTTTTTAAGAGTCCTTGTTATAGCTGTCAGTTGGTTTATGTAGTTGCTTCGTTTACCTATATTATTATTGAAATCAAGTAGGGATGAAAGAGGATTACATTGAATGTGAATTTAAAGATTCCAAGTCTGAAAGAAGCCAATTACTGGAATTCCTTGTTTGTTTGTTTGCTTATTTGGTACTGGCAATTGAACTCAAGGGTATTTAACCTTCGAGCCATATCTCCAGCCTATATTATTTGTGATTTTCAGACAGAGTCTTGTTTAGTTGCTTAGGACCTTGCTGAATTGCTGAGGCTGTCCTTGAACTTGGGATCCACTTGCCTCAGCCTCCCAAGTTGCTAGATTACAGGTGTACACTGCCATACCCGGCCTTAAAATTACTATTTTGATGTGACAACTTGTAATTCATTGCATCTGCAACAAATGCAATTTGTTTTTGTTTGCTTTTTTTGTTTTAGGATCTCTTGAACCGTGTAGAAGATTTTCAACAACACAGCCAGAAACTACTCTCTGAGGAAATGCCTAGTGCTGCTGAGCTACAGGACTTGCTGGATGTTAGCTTTGAATTTGATGTTGAACTTCCACAGCTTGCTGAGATGCGGATTCGCCTGGAGCAGGCCCGTTGGCTAGAAGAAGTCCAGCAAGCTTGTCTAGACTCCAGCTCCCTTACTTTAGATGATATGAGACGTCTCATAGACCTGGGAGTAGGGCTGGCCCCGTATTCAGCAGTGGAGAAAGCTATGGCCCGGCTGCAAGAACTGCTTACAGTGTCAGAGCACTGGGATGACAAAGCCAAGAGTCTTCTCAAAGCCAGGTAAAAAAAGTAAACCCATATCCCTCTCTTGGGGAAGGCTGGATAGTAGTTACATTTTAGAGCATAGAGAGCATAGTGGTTGGCATTTTGCATGTGTTCAGTTGCTACAGTTATGCCTATAGAATACATGTGGAAATAGCTTAGATATTTGGGATGCTTTGGAACTTGAGTAAAGAGTATTAATTTTTTTATTTAACTGATGATGAAATGAATATTTAAATGAACTACCTTTTCTAGAGATAAGATTTAATGAAATTTTTCTGGTCCCCAATGATACCGTCTTCAAGAGAAGAAAAAATTTACAAACAGGTGGAACTGTTTAAACCAATGAATAAGGTGTGAGGAAGTCTTAAGAGAAATGGCTGGGAGTTAACATGTAATGTTTTGTAAAGTGAAGGTAATGAAGCTTCTCTATAGAAATAGGACTATACATTTGTGCTGTTTCTTTAATCAGGATTCTTTATCTGCTGTTGAGAGGTTTAGATTGGACATAGGCTAACCATCTGAGGGAGAAGAATGAAGCTTCTTCCTACTCTTGCTTTCTGATAGATCTTTGTTGGTCCTCTTGACAACATATAAAACATTAAAAATATCTAGATTATAGGGGCTGGGATTGTAGCTCAGTGGTAGAGTACTTGCCTCCCATGCGTGAGGCCCTGGGTTCAATCCTCAGCACCACATAAAAAGAAAGAAAATGAAGATATGTGTCCATCTACAACTAAAAAAATAATTTAAAAAAATATCTAGGTTATAGACAGTGGTCCTTGAGCAGAGCAAATTTTTGGTACTCTGCTTTGAGTGTAATAATATCCTATAGAATTTTAATTTGTCCTTAGTGAAACTATGTGAGTTTTGACAGTTTATCTAGTTTAAGAAGAGATCTCTATCAGTAAGTTGTTTACCTTGTGCAAGTGGAAGTTTGGGGTTATATTATCATAAGATCAGGTCCAAGTAGAGCTTAAGTGCTTCACTGAGTCATTTGCTTTTTAATTCTATTTGTGATTATACAGCCATTAGAAATTAATTTCATATTTAATATTCAACCATTGCCTTTTGCAAAGATTTATTTGCCTTATTGAATTTCTTTTAAAATGAGTTTTCTAGCTATTTTGGTAACCAAATGAATCTTCATAGAAAATGCTGAAAAGTCTTTTTGTTTAATTTATGTAGACCACGGCATTC